>ML365290.1:0-72260 GCA_005239505.1 Nicotiana paniculata
AATGAACTAGGGTCTTATCAGTATCCAGCTATAACCAATCCCTAAGTGAAATATAAAACTACCAAATAACTTGCACAGTCAGAAAGGAACGCATAAGTACATATATTGATGTGGCGTGCATCCCAATCCCACCAATCCTCCTTTATTCCTTCTTAACAATTACATTAACAATAAATGATATATATGTATATAAATGTTGCAGCGTGCAACCCGATCCTACCAATCCTCCCTTATTCTTCCTTAAAAATTACAATAACATTAAATAATATTTAATATGTTGCGGCGCGCAACTCGATCCCACCATTCCTCCCTTATTGATCCTCAATATATCACTCGTATTCCTCATATTGCAGCGTGCAACCCGATCCCACCTGTCCATCATTATTACTCTTGTTGCAGCGCGCAACCTGATCCCACCAAACATTAGTTTAAATCAATAACAACAACCAATCCACAACTCAATTACAAGAATTTCTACTACCAAGAGTACGAGTACACGGCAATAAGAGTTGTTCCAAACGATCTTAAAACTCGTTTATTATTCCTCCAATGGATTCTTTGTGAAATTCTATTCAATTTAGGCTTTTGAATCACTCGATTTGACTTTATAATGAAGGAGATGTGTTGGTTTCAATATTTGCAAATAATGCAGATTTTTAAATATGTCGTCAGTGGCAATTCCGTAATTAATCTGAAAAATCTGGCAACCTAATTCTTAGTAAAATGACTATAAAATCCTCATACGATGTCCAAATTCGATGATTATTTTTTCTACAGGTCCGTAATTACGATACCGATCTAATGCTTCAATCAAAAAGAAATTGAAGCTCATTTGTTCAATATGATATCATTTATGCTTGAAGAAACGGCGCTGAAACATATCAAATCAACTCGGAATGAACTCAAATTTTTCACACAAGTCCTAATACATCATACGGAGCTACTTGTGCCCCCAAAATATCGAGCAAATTGCAAATTCTCAAAACGACTGGTCGAGTCATTACACCCCTCTTTGCTCGGAAACATGAAGAGTTTTCGGGCAAAGACAAAGTGAGCGGTCATGAATAAATTTTACCCGTTTTGATACTCCATGGGAAGTGTTTTGAAAAATCTTTACCGAACCTTGCTTCAAAGGTTGCCTACATATCCTTGGCTATAAAGGAATCAGGTCAGTGTAGTTCTAGAAGTTTTGGTAGCTGGGACTACCGGAAAGCTGTGATTTCACTGTTGTTGTTGTTGTTATTGCTATTGAGCTCCTTATTACACCAAATTCAAAATGAAGAAAACTGACTAAGCCTATCAACTACGAGTTACAATATTCCTATCTGTAAATTTTTCGAAGCTTGATCTTGAGTCTTGGTTGGTTCTTTATGCAAACTCTCATCTGGATCTTGATGCTTGTTAGTTGCAGGTACTAGTTCAACCTTCTTCATTTTTCCGGATCAAGATGGGACATGCAAAACTTGTGAGTTCAATCTCGTCTTGAGCAGTCCATATCTTCTTCGCTTCTGTACTTTGGGTTTAACTTTTCTTTTTCTTCTTTTCTTTTATTCTGGATTGAGACTTCTTCTTTTGGACGTCTCGAACCCAGTACTTTAAGGTATAACCTGTTCAGGAGTCAAAACAAATAAACGAAATTTTCTGCCCCAGTTTTCACTAGGAAAATTTCGTAAGTTATTGTAACAAAATTCTATACTACTTCATTATTGAAAGCGATAAAAAGGCGGGAATGGTGTACCCGGAGTAAATGTGGACTAGGGAGTGGGACCCTGTGTTGGAAATTCATTAGGTTATGTTGGCATCAACTAGAGGGTGGGCCCTATGTCGGAAAGTCATTAGGTTATGATAGCATCAACTAGGGAGTGGGACCCTATGTTAGAAAGTCATCAGGTTATGCTTGCATCAACTAGTTAGTGGGATCCTATATTGAAAAGTTATCAGGTTATGTTGGCATCAACTAGGGAGTGGGGCCCTGTGTTGGAAAGTCAGTTTATGATGGCATCAACTAGGGAGTGAGACCCTATGTTTGAAAGCCATCAGGTTATGCTGGCATCAACTAGGGAGTGGGACCCTATGTTGGAAAGTCATTAGGTTATGCTGGCATCAACTAGGGAATGGGGCCCTATGTTGGAAATTCATCAGTTTATTATGGCATCAACTAGGGAGTGGGGACGTATGTTGGAAAGTCATCAGGTTATGTTGGCATCAACTAGGGAGTGTGACCCTATGTTGGAAAGTCATCAGGTTATGTTGCCATCAACTAGGGAGTGAGACCCTATGTTGGAAAGTCATCAGGTTATGCTGGCATCAACTAGGGAGTGGACCCTATGTTGGAAAGTCATCAGGTTATGTTGGCATCAACTAGGGAGTGAGACCCTATGTTGGAAAGTCATCAAGTTATGATGGCATCAACTAGGGAGTGGGACCCTATGTTGGAAAGTCATCAGGTTATACTGGCATCAACTCGGGAGCGGGACCCAATGTTGGAAAGTCATCAGGTTATGCTGGCATCAACTAGGGAATGGAGACCCTGTGTTGGCATCAACTAGAGAATGGAAGCCCTACGTTGGAAAAGGCGCAACTAGGGATTGGAGGCCCTATACTATCTTAATTTTGAATCATCATTTCTTCTTTTCTTCCTTTATTTTCAGAGGATAAGTGAATGCAGAAAGAATTTTGGAGGAAACTTCCCTTTTGAATTTGTTGTTACAAAGTTGTTTCTAGCCCTTGTGTAGTTTTCTTTTGGTTTCCGCTGCTTCTTGCAAGGTTTCTTTCGGGTTGCACCTGTTTCCTATTTTTTTCAAACAACGAACAATTTGTCAGTCTAAAATGGTGGTTGGTTTCGTGGCCTTGATTATTTGGTCACTTAATCTCGGCCCGTCTCTTGGACGAATATTTTGATTGCTTGCTTGCTCTCTGAGGATTGGTTTCATTTCTAACCCTGAAGATCTGGACTTTTCCAAATTTTTACAAGGACGGTTAATCGCTTAGGACTTAACCTTCTTTAACTTTATTTTGCCTTTGTGGCATTTTAGCTTTAATACCTTTCCTTTCGGGAATTCTTGATTTCAAAGCACCAGCCGTCATGGCCAGTCGACTCGATGCACTTGCCGAGGCTGGGTGTTTTTGCGTCCTAGCTTGTACTAAATGAGAACCTTGTAAATCTATCTTGGCACCCTTTCTTTGTCTCAATTTAGAATAGAATTAGATAGAAAGGGATTGAAAGGAAATAAACAATGGAATAGACAAATGAATTTAGACAAGAGGTATCCCTTTTGGGGAAAAGAACTAAAGACTTATCTGGAATATATGCGGACTTCAATGACCATGACATGCCTCTTGGACTGGATGCCCGATTTGTGCGAACAGTCCAACTCTCATAAATCCATCATATCTTATACCTCGGGATTGAGAAACCTTGCTCAGGACTGTGTCTATGTTAGTGACCAATTATCTTCTTTTTTCTATCAGTGGTGCCCTTTGCGGGTTTTCACCAGCTGATCTCTCTCATTTCTCTTCTCACTGTCGCCTTGTAGTGCTCTTTGCGGTTTTTCACTAAAAAGACTCTCTCATTTTCAATTTCTCTGCTTACCATCGCCCTATGGTGACCGTGTGGATTTTCACCGATAAGACTCTCTCATTTTATTTCTCTCATTTGGTTGTATCAGATCCAAGTAACCATACTTTCCAATTTGAACATCGTTACCGATTTATTTGAAGGACTTGAACAGGATTTGGGTAAATAGAATTTGAATTGAATTACAACTTTGGAACCTTTCAGGCAAAAGTATCGCCGAACTATTATAAATTCTGCCCCAGTTTCATCTTCGGGGGAAATTGGACTTTTATTTTGGTGTGACTGAACCCCAGAGTGAGGTTTCCTACGTATCTTTTCGGAATCAAGTCGAACGTAGTTCAAGGAAATATTTTGTTTTTGTTTTGTTTTTGTTTTGATTGATGATTTTTTTAGACTGAACTTTCAGGTTCCAAAGAGGGTGACCAAAGAAGAGTAAACGGCTCAAAGGATTTACAAAAGTTGATAGTGTTTGGGTAGCGATAATGAAAGTCTTCGTCATCCCAACCGGAGAGACCATAAAAGGGGTTAAACATAGTACCTTTTGACCGCATCTGCATTGATAGCCGATTCGGGGCCATTTCCTACAATATCTCCTTATAATGCTCCTTTTGGCAGCAGTTTTCTTATAATGTGTGGACCTTTCCAATTTGGAGCGAACTTTCTTTTTGCTTCCTCATGATGCGAGAGAATACGTCTTAAAACGAGTTGCCCCACTTCAGAGTTTCTAGGACGCACTTTCTTATAATAGCCACGGTTCATTCTTTGTTGATACAACTGCACGTAACAAACCGCGGCTATCCGCTTTTCATCAATCATAATTAACTGTTCCAGCCAGGTTTTGACCCATTCGTCATCCTCGATTTCAGCCTCAACAATGATTCGAAGAGAGGAAATTTCGACTTCTGCAGGTATTATAACTTCAGTGCCTAAACCAATAAGTAAGGCGTAAACCCGACTGATGTATGCACGGTTGTGCGATATCCCATTAATACAAAAGGCAACTTTTCATTCCATTGCCTAGAACTTTGGATCATTTTCCTGAGGATCTTCTTGATGTTTTTATTTGCTGCTTCAACGAAGACATTGGCTTCGGGTCGGTAAGGGGTAGAATTACGATGCGTAATTTTAAACTGTCCGCATACCTCCCTCATCAAGTGACCGTTCAGATTTGCAGCATTGTCAGAAATGATAGTCTTTGCAATACCAAAACGACAGATAATGTTGGAATGTACAAAGTCCACCACTGCTTTCTTGGTGACGGCTTTGAAAGTGACCATTTCAACCCATTTTGTGAAGTAATCAATGGCAACCAAGATGAATCTATGCCCGTTTGAGGCTTTTGGCTCGATCGGCTCAATGACATCCATACCCCAAGCAACAAATGAACAAGGTGCTGACATAAGATGCAACTCTAAGGGCGGTGAATGAATTAGGTCACCGTGTATCGGACACTGATGGCACTTCCGGACAAAACAGAAGCAATACTTTTCCCTAGTTATCCAGTAATAACCCGCTCACATGATTTTCTTTGCGAGGACATACCCGTTCATGTGGGGTCCGCATACTCCTGAATGCACTTCGTTCATGATATTTTCAACTTCTTTGACATCTACACATCTTAACATATTCAAATCTGGAGTTCTCTTATACAACACTTCTCCTCTTAGGAAGAAACTGTTGGCAAGTCTTCTAATGGTTCTCTTTTGGTCTCCATTGGCCTGCTCCGGGTATTCTTTTGTTTTCAAGAAAATTTTAATATCATGATACCATGGTTGGACATCGGATTCTACTTCAACCGCATTGCAATAACCATGTCTTTCTCGGATTTGAATCTCCAACGGGTCAATATGGATGTTGCCCGGATATGGAAACATTGCAGCTAAGGTAGCTAGGGTGTCAGCTAACTCATTGTGGAATCGAGGAATATACCTGAATTCAACGGATTTGAACCATTTGCGAAGATCTTCCACATGTTGTTTATATGGGATAAGCTTGATATCCGAGTTTCCTATTCGTGTTATGCTTTCCGAATGATCAAATTAGAGTCTCCCATGATTAATAATTCTTCTACATCAATGTAAATTTCCATGTTCATGCTCAAGATGCAAGCTTCGTATTCAACAGTGTTATTTGTAGAGAAGAATCGAAGATGGGCTGTAGACGGATAGTGCTGACCCGTGGGCGAAATCAAAATTTCCCCAATACCAACACCCTTCACATTTGCAGCTCCATCAAAGAACATTTTCTAAGTCTTAATGTCTTCTGGGATTACCTCAAATGATTTTACTTCCTCATCTGGGAAATAAGTGTTTAGGGGTTGGTATTCATCATCAACCGGTTTCTCAGCTAAATGATCGGCCAAGGTTTGGGCTTTCATTTCCGTACAGGTGACATAGACAAGGTCGAACTCTGTGAGAAAGATTTTTCATTTGGCTAGCCTTCCCGTGGGCTTTGGTTTTTGGAATATATACTTTAAAGGATCCATTCTGGTTATGAGGTATGTGGTATAGGCCAACAAATAATGCCTAAGATTTTGAGAGACCGAAGTTAAGGCACAACAAGTTCTTTCCAGCAAAGTGTACTTGGTTTCATAACCAATAAATTTCTTACTAAAATAGTATATAGATTTCTCTTTCCTCCCAGTCGCATCATGTTGCCCGAGGACACAGCCAAAAGAATTTTCCAAGACCGTCAAGTGCAGGAACAAAGGCCTTCCATGCTCAGGCAGAACTAGCACCGGCGGATTTGACAAATATTCTTTGATTTGGTCAAAATCTTCTTGACACTCATCCGTCCATTTAATCACCGCGTCTTTCTTTAGTAGCTTAAATATGGGCTTGCATGTGGTAGTAAGCTGAGCGATAAACTTACACCTCAATTTCTTAGTGCATCATGTCATGGAAGATGGCGGTCATGGCTCTCATGTAAGTTGCCCGACATTTTTCAGACCGAATGGCATGACCCTATAATAGTAAGTGCCCCATGGTGTGGTGAAAGCTGTGTTTTCTGCATCTTCTTCATCCATCAGGACTTGGTGATACCCAGCATAACAATCCACAAAAGATTGTACCTCATGTTTGGCACAGTTGTCGACAAGGATGTGGATGTTTGGTAACGAGAAGTTGTCCTTAGGGATTGCTTTGTTCAAACCTCTATAGTCAACACATACCCGGATTTCCCATCCTTCTTTGGTACTGGGACCATATTGGCCAACCATGTGGTGCATCGGACTACTCGGATCACACCAGCTTTTAATTGTTTGGCAACCTCTTCTTTAATTTTATCACTGATATTTGTTTTGAATTTTCTTTGATTTTATTGGATAGGTGGACAAACGAGATAAGTTGGCAACTTGTGTACCACTAGATCGACACTTAGTCCTGGAATATCATCATAAGACCATGCAAACACGTCTTTAAATTCAAACAAGAGTTGGATCAAGGCATCTCTGGTTTTCCCTCGGCGTGAATACTAATCATGGTCTCCCTGACCTCTTCTGAATTGCCCAAATTAACTAGCTCAGTTTCATTTAGATTTGGCTTTGGCTTATTCTCAAATTGTTCCAATTCCCTATTTATTTCCCTAAAAGCCTCATCTTTGTCATATTCGGGTTGTTGATTCATTATTTCGTAGTTAGACAGCATTTTAGGATTTGGGAATGAAGTCTGCAAGCATGTCATGTTATTTAAGTCTGCATTATTAGAATTGAAAAGAGAAAAATAGCAAAATCAGAAAGAATAATAGAAAGAGTTCATAGACGATGAAATATTGATTTCATTTCATTGAATTTGAATATAGGAGGGTTTACATTGGAATTTAAAAGACAGCAAAACTAAAAACATTTGAGTTACACCCTAAAATAACTCGGAATGCAGAAAAAATGGCAAGACTAAACTACCGGGATTCCCGCCTGACGGGGAATGGAGTAGACTTCAAATTTTGAAGTTCAGCATTGGGCCCCATGTATTTCACCTCAGCAGTGCTCGAGCCTTCGCCCGGTTGGACCATGTGGACTTCGTAAAGCATTTGCCTTATTGCTTCACAAATGTCCTCAATTTCTTCGGCTATGAAGGGCTCTTCTGCCTCTTCTATAGACCTTGGCTTAACAAACGATCTGGCGAGGTGCGGTATTGGATGAGGCAGTATACAACCATTTTTTTACGTTTATCAGCCTATTTTTCATCGGCATCGGTAGCTTGGAAACCTATTCCAAAGAATTTCTTGTTGGCAGCCAAGGTGACGGGTTCTGTGACGCCATGTAAGGATACCCTGAGCCTTTTTCCGGGGCTTGTACCTATTTTTGATCATTTTGTTGGCGACCATGATCGATGCTCTTGATAAACAAGGTTGAGGACATGGGGTTCCTTCCTCGCATTGGTCGGCGAGTACAATTTCAAAAGCTTGGCAGACGATGTGCTTGCTTCCCTCCCTTGCCTCAAGACATGGGACTGATGGGTCCCTGTAGATTGACTGTTCATCTTCTCTATGGAAAATTATTTCTTGGTTCTCATGTTCGAATTTGACCATTTGATGGAGAGTAGATGGCACGGCTCCCGCGGCATGGATCCATGGTCTTCCTAGGAAAAAGTTGTAGGAAGTGTACATGTCCAGAACTTGGAATGTTACTTCAAAATCTATGGCGCCAATGGTTAGGATTAAGTCAATCTCCCCTATCATGTCCCTCTTGACACCGTCAAAATCACGTATGCAAACATTGTTTGATATGATCATTATTTCCATCCTCTGTAATGTTGATAGAGGGCAAATTTCAACTCTGGACCCGTCGTCCAACATGACCCTTTTATCCCTCACACTTGAGATTCAAGTGAAGGTCCTTCTTGTGGGCGGCTCCTTCGGGAGGAAAGTCATTTCGGCTTAAGGAGATTCTATTGACCTCGAAAAATCTCTCTGCCATTCTCTCTATCTGTTCGACTGTGGTCTCAATTGGAACATATGCCTCATTCTGCGTATTTAGAAGCACCTTCTGGTGTTCGTTTGAGCTCATCAGTAGAGACAAAAGTGAAACCTAGGAAGGAGCCTTTCTAAGTTCATCAATTACAGCATATTCCGAGGTTTTCATTTTCCGAAAAAATTCCTCTGCTTCTTCAGCAGTAATAGGATTTTTTAGGGGGAATTGCTTCTGCTTGGTTTTGTTCAATTCTTCTGGGTTATGATACTTCCCGGATTGGTTTGTTTCATTTACTTCCCCTATAACTTCCTTCCATTTATATGTGACCAATGGTTGTAGTTCCAAGGGACGACAGTAGTGTCTCTTATGGGATTTTGTGGCACGCGGCTATTGATTAAAGGCTCATCCAACTTAGGTGGAATGACTGGACTCGTGCCATGTAAGTCCCTTTTGGTACATACATTTTTAGAAGATTTGGCATGGTTTTCCTCTGCTCCAATCTCTTAGGAGGGATTTACATGAGCTGTCCCTTTTTGGGGGCTTTTGGGACGTAAGAATGGCCTCTTTGGCAGATGCTGCCACTGTCTTTGCTTCCCCAGACTCTTCTTAATTTTGGGGAGTGGAATTCATCTTTTTCTCATCCCTAACTTGTTTCGCCACCGCCTTAGGTTTCCTCTCTGAATCAGCAATGCCAATAATAGCTTTTAATGCAGGGTCAAATTCTTTATCTTCACAAATTATCCTGATGACCAACCCCTTGTTGTGAGCCGGTAACGGGTTGTTGGTTATATTAGGGACTTCCTCGTCCCTTAACACTACCCTCTTCTGTTCGATTAGGTTCTCGATTTCTCTCTTAAGGGTCCAACAATCTTCGGTGTCATGACCTTCCGCCCCGGAGTGATAAGCACACCTGGTACCTAGCCTGTAGGATGGAGATTCTGGGTTCTGTCTGTTCGGAGGTACAGGCTGTAACAGGCCCATTTGACTAATTTTGGGAGGAGCCTGGAATACGACTCACCAATGGGTGTGAAGTCAATTTTTCTAGGTGGTTCACGGGGACGGGTGTTATATTGGTAATTATTTTGCGATGGACGGGGATTATACGCGGCTTGGTGAGGAGGGTTGTTTCTTGGAGGTGGAGCTATTTTATGATTGTAATGTTGTTGTGGTCGGGTGTATGGTTGACATTCATTACTACATAAGGATGAGAATCCATAGCATAGATTGCGTCCTGGTGGGGGAAATAATGTTGCGGGGCCCTGGAAGGTGGACCAGAATAATCCCGGGGTTGCCGAGAGTTTCTTAAGCTCACAGCCATCATGGCTCCTTCTTATTTTTTCTTCTGGCTGACCAAACCTCCCAAGACGCTCTGAATGGCTTGGTAAGTGTCTCTTAAAGCTGATTGACTTAAGATGCGGCCTGTTTTCAGGCCGTTTTCTACCATTTCTCCAATTTTGATGGCCTCCACGAACGGTTTGCCCTTTGCAGACATCATGTTTTGAAAATAATCAGCCTCTTGGGACTGTAAGAAGACACTGACCATCTCGACCTCATCTATCGGAGATTTTAGCCTGGCCGCTTGTCCACACCATTTGATAGAATATTCCCGGAAGCTTTCCGAGGCTTTCTTTTTGAGGTTGGACAAAGAATTTCTGTCCGGAGCTATGTCCATATTTGGAATTGCCTCACAAAATCCTTGGCTAGATCATCCCATATATGCCAATGGGAGATGTCTTGGTCTATATACCATTCAGAAGCAATTCTGGTAAGGCTCTCTCCAAGGTAGTCCATCAACAACTCCTCTTTTCCACCAGCACCTCTCAGTTGGTTACAGTATCGCTTTAAATGCGCAATCGGGTCTCCATGCCCGTCATATCTTTCATGGTGGGGTACCCAAATATAAGGAATGGGTTAGTTACTGGGATAGGGATATTGGTAGTTCCTCCCGTACTAGGGATTAATTCGGGGAATCCAGGGATAGTATTGGGTGGCTCCTTTCCATTAGACCATGCATCCCACATTTCTAGCATGCGGAATCTTAGCCTTCTATTCTCCTCGGTGGTTGCTGAATCTGGCTGTGGGATAACCGATGCAGGTCCATCCTAGGGCTCAAAGATAGGTATATGACTCTCTGAGGCCATGGGGATACTTCCATTAGATCTCGTGAAATAAGGGTGCGAATCCAAATTACTACTACAAAACCGACCACCTAATAAATAGAACATGTTCTTTTAAAGAATACACAACAAACCGGTTAGTTCGAGACATTTAACACATAGGGAATCACATATTGGTGGATGCAATGCACCTAAACAGTTAAACGTTTTTCTAAGATGTTTTGCAACGGCTGTGTGTTTCATCCCAGCTTTATTGTCTCCCACTTTTGCTTTCTTAATTACTTTCTTTTAGGGTTGTGATCGAATCCTATGTGGATTGCTTACGTATCATGACGCCGCATGAATCAGATCAATACGTAGTTCAGGGAATAGATATAAAGTAACAAAGTGCATTTTTTCATTTCATTAATAAAGGATATCGCTTTTTGGTTTTTCATTACAGGGAGTTGAAGTACTGACAACTATAAAGGAAAAACAATACAGACTCAAAACAAACGACAAAACAATTTAAAACTCTAGAAAGCAGTAAAGTACAGACTCGAAAATTGGATAATCAAAAGTACATGAGAGCTTCTACTGGTCTTCTTGGAGCCTGTGGGACATTGGCTAGTCTTTGCGCGGGCCTTCGCGCAATGTCTTCTTGAAGACGATCCAAGTCGTCCATCACCTGGTAGACGAAGGTCATCATAGAAGCGAAGAACATGGACCTAGTCATGTCTTAACACTCGTGATATTTCATCGCGACATAGTCAGCTATTTCCTTAATCCTAGTTTTGATGACTCCTTTCTCTTGAAGCATATGCCCAATTTGTTGTGCCCGGGCTTCCAACATTTGTGCACTTGTGTTGTTTTGGTCCTATAGGTGTTGCACGCTTTCTTCTAGTTGAAAAGTTAGTGTGCAAAAGTGCCCTTTTTCTGTCTTAAAATCTTTGGTGTGCTGGACCATTTCATTCCCAAGGGCAAGCAACTTTTCTTTTAGAATGGCTATTTCTTTGCCCTATTTCTATCTCAAATGGTGGGCCTGTTCCTCTGCTCCCTTAGCTAGTTTTGTTTGAGCATCTAGAAAATCCTTTTCGGAATTTATCAAGTCAGTTTCATAGTTGTGGACCTTCATTCTTAAGTTGTTGATGATATTTTCATCTCTTTTTCTTCTTACAGGCGTTTCAGTGGCTATCCTCATGTTCTGTAGTTGGTCACGGAATGCCTCATTCTCTCAGGTTAATTTTCTCTTTTCACCTTCGGCTACCTGCGCTTGTAAGTCATTGTCAAAGGTAAGGTTCCTCAACTTTTCCTCCAAAGCATGGATAGTGGCTTGATATTTCTTTTCTTCTTCTCCCCAAGCCAACCGTTCTTGGATTTTATCATCAAAAACTTGAATATGAGGCCTCTTGGCAGGCCTTTCCGGCTCGGGCTCTGGTTCCCCATCGATGCAATTCCTTTTTTCGAACAATGTGACATAGCCCGGATCTACTTCACCTCTTGCAAGATCAGGTACTTGAGTATCCTCTTTCAAGTATCGACAACCATTCCAGATTTCTTGGAAAAGTGATGATTTTATGGACAGACATGTCCATTCTTAACGAGAATAGCCCTTCAACAATGTAAGGTGTTCTAAGGTTATTCCGGTGAGAACGGAGCAAGACTTAACCGAAGCTGGGTAGGCTTTATCTTTTAACCAACAGACATATTTTATTACATTATTTGGTTGGAAGAATTGGGGTCGGCACGGATGAGGTTTGCTTATGTATCTCATATCCGGTGAGAATCAGACCCGTGTAGTTCGATCAGTTTTGACACAATTAGAAAAATATGATATTGACTCACTTTCATTTTTTGAAATACATTTTATTTTTATTTCTTTAAATTTTGGCAGAGTTTCGAGAAATTTTCAAATACAGGGATTTTAAAACCAGAGTAAATTTTCTATCCTACCTTGCTCTTGGTTTTTCTGTTGTTTTTATTTCCTTAGTTGGTCAACAAACAAGCAGAAACAAATAATTGTACACGTAGCAGGTAAGATGCATCAGGATGGTCTTTTGTTTCGGGTACACCTGTCATAGACGGACCCAACCCTTGTGTTGAGTCCCCTAAGTCAAATGCACGTGATGCAAATAAACGTTATTACTAGGGATCCGGCATGAGGCTATGTTATTCTAGGTTTAAACCTAGGGATGTGTTCTAGACCTGGCTTACCCAAGCAGACAACTCGAGCCAAGGTGGGAGCGACGTACCGGGAGCACAAAAGTCTACCCAGCCTAGTGGTTGATCCAACCTCGTTCTATTTGGTATGATTTCTAACAGAAAGGCGGGCCACGCGAACGTGTGCACCCTATTTTAGAAGACTCGGAAGGGAGGCGTAAGAAGCAGTTTAATACAATTCAAATAATATCAAAGTGGTAAATGAGTAGCAATTAGTATATTAGGCCCACAAAAATACAGTAATATCTCAATCAATAAAGCCAAGTAATCACATTAAAAGCTCGAGCTCTTGAACCCTGAACCAGAGATTCTGGGTTCGATCCCCATTAGATTCGTCAGATCTGTCACACCTCTTTTTTTCGAGAGGGGGATATGGGAGTTTTTCCAATTAAAGTGACACTAATCGAAATGGGATTATTTATTTAATTTAAGAATCGCCACTCGGAATTATTTATTTACGGTGTTCCGAGTCAGCATTTATTCTTAAATCCCAAATTGAGAAAATTTGACTCCGTTAAAATTTTGCGCAACCAGAAGACCGGGTAAGGAATTTTGTTAACCCGGAAGAAGGTGTTAGGCACTCCCGAATTCCGTGGTTTTAGCATGGTCGTTTAGCAATTTGTACTTGGCTTAAATTGTTTAATCGGAAAATGTCAAAATTGCCCATGTACTATTGAATATTGTTTAAAATTATCCTCTGTTATACTATTTGGTCAATCGTGCCCCTACCGTTATACTTTTGTTCAGATCTACCCCTAATTTAAAACGGTTGGCCACGTGTCATTCTCAGATTTAATTGACTCATTCCCAATTTAAAATACATGATAACTCTCTTAGCCGACCTGTTACCCGACACTAAACACCCCCTCCAAATATTCCCACCAGACATGAACTCAGCCCCATGCTCATACGGTCTTATCTCTTCCCTCTTGTCTTCTCTTCTCTTCCCCCACGTCACACTAAAACAGCAGAAAATAGCAGCTCATCGGAAAACCCCTCTGACAGCACTAACCTCCATTGTACCGGCCCCCTCTTTATCTCCTTCTTCTTGCATCATCCAAGCAGCAACTATGTTCCACCAAAAAGTAGCAAAAAATGGAACCGGGGAAAACTCGCCGGAAAAATCACAAGATCCCATCGACTACCTCTACTCTCTCTCACTATTTTCCCTCTTTATTTTTTCGAACACCGTGAAAAGGAGCGAGATCCATTATAGATCTTGACTAGAAAATGGCCAAAATACCAGTGCCTCACCCCTTCTTTTATGTTTTATACTCAATTTTCTCTTTCTTCTTTGCAATTTGTTAGATGAAAAAAGGAGATCCTAGCACTTTTTGAACTTCGTCGGCAAATGGATCCTCGCCAGATCCACTGAAAATCCTTGGATCTGCTCGTTGTTTTTTATTTTTAGGTGACCTTAAGATATCTGCTCGTGTTACTAAAAATCTTTTCCGGTGACCTTTAAAAATCTGCTCGTGTTAATTGCAATCTTTTCAGTCATCGTGCAAAAATTTGCATAAGGCTTTAGCTAAAAAGAAATCACAATCACGTGATGAATTTTCTATTCGTTTGTCCTCTCAACTTAATCCCATTTTCATTTATTTGTTACAACTTCTACTTACAAAAAAGATGAGTCAAATAATGATTGTTAGGAATAACGCCAAAATTATCTTTTAGTAATTGTTAGGAACAACATTGAAAACCTGCTGGTGTTTGATGGAGTTACATTAGATGGAGGGTTTTAGGGTAAGGTAACGGATCGGTAAGAGAAGAATGGGATATTTTAAAGTGGGGATGGATCGATTGAGTCTAGTAGTGACACGTGGTCAGCCGTTTAAATTAGGGGTATATTTGAATGAAAGTATAACGGTAGAGACAAAATTGACCAAATAGTATAACGGAGGATACTTTTAAACAATATTTAATAGTACAGGGGCAATTTTGGCCCTTCTCCGTTGTTTAATTACTCATTTTTAGGACCTATGTTTATGTTACTTTTACCGCTTCTAATTAATCGTTTAATCATCAATTAAAGAACTATCTTAATACGAGTTACGCATACGTATACTCATTTAGTTTGGCGTGTCAAAAATCATGTCACGTGTACATGTACACAATTCACAAAACTTAGTTTATTTTTAGAAAAATTTGGTTAAAGTTGCGCAAACGCATACCTTGAACTTATTTGAACATCGGGGTCACGTCACGCGAACATGTACGCAATCACGATGGTAATTTTAAAACCCCCGCTTAAAGCATTTCTACGAGTGTTTGATTAAAGCGTTTTATTTATTAAGAATGTTTGACCATGGTCACGCGAACATGTACCTTGGTTTTGTTTTGGGCATCACAACTATGTCACGATTGCGTGTACATAATTGTAATAAATTAGTTTGATTATGAATACCTAAAATTATGCTTATGTCTCTAAGCTAAATACTATATGTTATGTGGCTAAGTGTAAAGTTCCAATACTATCTGATATATTTTTTTGTATTTAAATGGGGCAGCTTATGCATCAATTGCTCAATAGATCTATATTTAAAATGGGCTTTGGGCCTGATAAAGGCTAAGTCCAAATGGACTCTGGCCCAAGACTCGTATTGTCTATTATTTGGACCAGCTACTGAACTCAATTTGAAAAGAATTTGGGCCTGATTCAGTCTAATTTATTCTGGTCTAATTTATATTTTTAAAGCAGCTAATTAAATGTAAACAAAAATGATTTGGCCTAGTGATCATAGAGTCCAAATGACTCTAGCCCAATACACATGTTATCAAGTATTCAGTCAACTAAATGAGTTTAATTCAGGAAGGTTTGGGCCTAATAATGAGTCCAAATGACTCTGGCCCAATGCATATTTGTGTGAAAAAATTTGTAATAGCAGTTATGAAATTTCACTTATCTTATTTATATTTTAAAATGGGAAATTGAAGGGGGTTTGCGAGTAAATTAGTTCAAAATCTGGTTTGATCCTAGAATTTTTCCTACTGATTTCCTTATTCCTTGTATTAACACTTTGTTTAAATGATAAGTTTAAAACTCATTTGCATTTGAAACTTTAAAGTGACTATTTCTAATCAAACTATTAGTTTGATTTATTATCCAAAAACCCAAAGTACCATCTCATAGACTCAATTGATTTGAGCCTGAAAATGCACCCTGATTGCTCTTAAATTTGCTTGTAAAAAATAGTTTTTCATGACTTAGGACTAATAGAAACGAATTTACTATGTTTAATTGTTTTAAAGCTACTAATTAAACCAGCGCATTGCATAAGAGGACACAATATAAAAAAAACTAAATTATTACATCAGTGATAACAAATATATATACTTCTACTCTAACCAATTTTCTAAAAATGCTTTATGTTGATATTATTACATACGAACGTACAGATCTTATAAATGCATGAAGCTTTTAATAGATTTTTTCGTATTTTTGAACACTTTAACATAAAGCTACTATAACTTGAATGAATTAAACAATGTAAATAAGTATACCTAAGATAATTTTTACACACAACTCTCAATCAAACAACTTCAAACAATATGATTCATGCAGTGCTCAGATAAAGTAGAAATTCTTGATAACCAGCAAAATAAAACTTTACGTTGTTAAGAAGAAAATACCTTGCTAGCAGCAAGCAAACAACAGATAAGAAAATAAGTCTCCGAACTTGAAGTAAAGCAACATCAATGAAACCCAGTTTAATAGGAAAAATCATCCGGATTTCTTAAAATAGGAAAGGAGTGTATGTTTTTATTTCTGAAAGACCAAGGTTGATTTTTCAGAATTTTTCTTTTGAGAATGAAGGGAAAAAATCTTAAGGCAGTGTAGAAAATTTTGTGTGCTTTTGTATGTAAGTGTATTCAAATGTGTATGAATATTCATATCTGTATATCTATCTATGAGTCTGTCTATATATGTATATAATGAAGAAAAAGAGTGTTTATATAGAGTGAGGAAGTGAAAAGGGATAAGAACTAGGGTACAAAAGAATCTGCTAGAATTCCCTCAAAATTAGGAAAAAGGTATCTTTCCTAACATAAAGGGACAGTTGTCCAATTTCTAGTACCTTCCTATCTCAGAAAATGGACAAGTGTCCAATTTCTGAATATTTTGGGATCTTATCCCTATTTTCCTACTCAGCATTGGGACAGTTGTCCCTTATTCTAAAAGGTTCTAGCATTTTCTGAAAACTTTCAGAATTAGGATTCCAAAATTGACCCTTAAGGGTCTTAGAATTACCTCAGAACCAGGTTGATTCTGGGCCTGAGTCAGGTGATTCTTGGCCTAAGGACTTGGGCTCTTAAGCTTTTAATAAAGCTATGGGCATGTCTATTAGACAGGCCAAATTTATGAGCCAAGTAGAACGGGCCACTTTAGTGAGGCCGAGTTCTTAACCAACTACTAAATGAAAAGGCAAATAATTAATTTAAACAAATAAATAAATAAAACAGTAATACGATAAATGTAAAATTAATAAAGGTAAACATATAATAATGATAAAACAAAATCAAAACAGTAAAGCACAAAGAAGTTAAGCTAACATTGATTTTACTTTTATCCTAACTAAGTCCGTTTGATTAATTAATTAATTAAAATAAAATAATGAACAGCAATAAAATAAGAACAGTAGAAACACAAAATATAACAATAAAACATGCAATAATAGAAAAATTAAGGAAGCAAAAGAACAAAAAATAACAAAAAAAATACCTAAAAAAGAGATTTAGCCGTGAAAAAACCCTCGTGTCAAGACTCCCATCTGGGATCTGAGATCCTTGATGGGAGATATTGACAGGAGGATTTAGGGTTTTGGTGGGGAATTTTTAGGATCTAAGGGTAGATTGTGTTCTAGGAGGTGTGGTGGTTGTTTGGTAGGAGTTTAGGTAGGTTTAGGGTTTTGCCGCCGCTATAGGCGATTTTCGGCGCCTGCTCTAAGGTTTCTAAGTTTCCAGATCTGTGATTATTAGTGGGGTTTTTGGGGATTTGGGTGGTAGGTAGAGATTTAGGGAGGTGAGGAGAGTGTATGATATGAGTTTGAGGGGTTTTGGAGGTCCACTGCCGCCGTAGGCAGGGCTACGGCGGAATTAGGTTTTCGGGCTATTTTAGGGATTAGATTTGTTGGTTTTTTATGGGGTTTTGGGGTGAGCTGATGTTTAGGAGGAGTAAGGGGAGAGAATGGGGTGGCTCTTGGGTGGTTTTAGGTTTTGCCGCCGCCTTAGGCAATTTCCGGTGGCAGCTTGGGCGGAGGGTATTAGGGCGGCTAGGGTTTGGACGAGGGGTTGAGAGAGAGAGAGATATGAGAGAGTGGAAGATTTGAAATGAGAGGGTAAGAGGGGGTTAAGGACACTTGTATACCAAGTGTCAGGCCAATTCCGAACCGTTGGATATATTGAAGATCAACGGCCAGGATCGCCTGGCACTTAAAATAGCGTCGTTTGGTTTTTAATGGGGGCGGATTGGATTAGGGGATTGGGCTTGGGATATTTTGTTTGATTTTTTAGGATTGGGTTTGGTTTAAACACTGGTCCAGTCCGATTTAGGCTATTTAAACCCCTATTTGTTTTAATTAATTTCTAAATAATCTAATTAATTTAACTAGAATCCTAATTAAGTACTAAACTATCTTTTTGTAAAATTAATTAGCTGTTTACCCTTATTATTTAACTAATTAGTCAATCCTAAGGTAAAAAGTAAAGTTACTAATTTCAACATTAAAACTAACAATGTCAAAAATAATAATTTTTTTGTGATTTTCTTTCAATGATATAATTAAATTATATAATTAGGTATTAAATTAAATTAAAACCTTATAATGCAATATGATGAAGATTTATCTCTTGATTTTATTTTTAATGTTAGAACTTTTCGGCAGTTGCAATGGTTCGTATTGGCTCGCCTGGTTGTTCCTTTCGCACTGACATTACTAACTCCTTTAATTTGTTTTCTTATTGCCCCCTGCATATGTGAATCTACTAATTGCTCATCTCTGTATGCATTTTGCAAAAGAAGCGTACACAAACCTTATTCCTATCATGTCTAAGTTAAGATAGAAAGATTGTTTAATTTTTCATAGAAATTAAATATAGACCATTAATATAAAAATGAGATATATATATATATATATATCATCCATGCAAGTAATTCAGAATAAGTGGAGACAATTGGAAATGAAGAGAAGCCGAATCTACAAAAAGAGTCGCAAGATATTATAGCACGTTAGAGCATCAAATAAGGAGACTCAACATACGTTAGAGTCCATATACGAAGAAGATAATATATATATATATATATATATATATATATATATATATATATATATATATNAATATAATATTTTAATAAATGGATGTCAATTGACTCCCCTTGGCAAAGAGCGGCAACACGACAGTTCGTGCATGCCTCTCAAATACTCATACACTGAAGTAGCAATTCCATTTCAATTCCCAACAATTACCATTTTTCGGATTGTTGATAAATGGGAAGTTTATGCACATATTTTCAGCTGTCTGAAAACAAGAAAATTTACAAGGAAAATAAATAATTTATAAATAGTTATAGAAATAGAAATATGCATATTTGAAAAATTTTATGTCGAAGAGTAATAAGTCTAGTTTTAAAAATTTTACATGGTCATTAAATGTTTATTTTATTATACCAAAGTCGCCAATTATTTTAATCTGTAATGAAAAAGTCATTCGATTTTACTTAAATATCATATAATCACGTGCTAAAGTTATTTTTTTCCTTTTGCAACTAAAAAGACATACAATTGTGCTTAAGCATAAATATAAGAATGTCTTTTTCTGTTTTCTTCTAATTAATGACTTTATGTGTTACTTAGGCAAAATTGAGAAATTTGAATACTTTCAACAGTACAAGAACAACTGAGCAAGACAATCAAGAATTCTTTGATAATTTTGCCCTTTCACCGTTTGGAAATTTGAATGAAATCCCTCTATTTTTATTTTTATTTTTATTTTACTTTGTACAATTTCAAATTGGATTTTGATTGTATTTTTTCGTATAAACGTGTATATATATATGTATAGTAAGAACTTCCTTTTCGCTTTGTATGGAAAATATTTTGTTTCCTGATTTAGAAGATACTCAAAAAAATTCAACTATGAATAATCAGGCAACTTACCATAATCAAGTATGGAAGTTCCATCAATTACCAACTAATCATGTTCTTAAACTACAATCTATGTTACAATTATGTAAAGATTTAGATTGTTCTTTTACATTTATAATAATTGTCTGGTGCTGGGGAAAATAACGTAGCCTTTGCTGCAAACAAATTTAAGTAACTTTGTTATACAAATTTAAATAACGTGATACTTAGGTAAAGTTGAGTAAATATTTTGTTATAAAAATAGCTTAGTAACTTTCGCGATACTTAAATAAATTTAAATAATATTTTCATTACAAATAATAGTTGAATAATTTTAGTGCAATAAGCCATATTGGGACTAAAAGAATATTAATACCAACGAAAGTCTGTTACCCCTTCAAACCGATTACTGTGCAGTGACGCGTAATGCATACTAATTTCCACTTTTATAACCTACTAATATTTTTTTAACATAGGTAATACTTTGAACAGTACCGGAACAAGTAAGGGTGCCTATAGATATTTAAAAACCGAGTAAATTGACTGAATTGTACCGTATCGAACGAGTTTTTAGGTTTCTTTTTATAAAATAGTATGTTTTTAAATAAAGCTATAATCGTACTGATAATTAGGGTAGATTTTTTATTTGATGAAAATAAACCGAAAAAATACCGAACCATACTGAATGAATTTAAAATGTGAAAAATATATTTATATATTAAGTTTAAAAATAATAAAGCATTAATTTTTTCTTGGGCCTTTGAATTATAAAACTGTTACAAGTCAACAAGCAATTAAACTCAAAATTCTTATTTCTAAACATATTATGCTACTCCTATTGAAACTAAATTATTTCCAGCATATTCACAAGGTATTGTAGCGATTATGAGTAGTAAACTACAATGTATTGTGTATGTTTCCTTTCGTATGATTTGGATTTATCTTTTTGAATATTTGATCTTTATAGACTTTATTATTGAGTCTCAGTTCGGTTAATATCTTTCCACTCGTGTGATATCGAGCCGTGGACACAACATCTTGCATAAATGTAGGGTACCCTTGTGGTCCGGCCCTTATCCGGACCCCTCACATAGCGGAAGCTTAGTGCACCAGGCTGCCCTTTTTTTTTTGCTTAGTTTCTTTTACGTTGTTGTAGAATAGTTGATGGATCTATACTCTAGCAATCTTTCATGTTTTCTTAATTCATCACCTTTTAAACTATAAAAATTTCTAGAGAA
The DNA here is from genome assembly GCA_005239505.1 of Nicotiana paniculata. Taxonomy (NCBI): domain Eukaryota; kingdom Viridiplantae; phylum Streptophyta; class Magnoliopsida; order Solanales; family Solanaceae; genus Nicotiana; species Nicotiana paniculata. The sequence continues at coordinate 21,165 of ML365290.1, forward strand.
TTTTGCTAAGTCCTATAAAAGTACGTATATTATTGCATTATACTTCTACTAGTGACTTTTACATGACATTTAAAAAAAATACCGAAAATTAACCGAATTGTACCGATGCCGAAGAGAAACCGATATGATTGAGACGGTTTCGAAAAGTCTAATTTTGGCTATATATAATAGAATAACCGAAAAATTAGTATGGTACAAATTTTATAAAATAATCGGCTGAACAGAACCATTGACACCCCTAAAAACAAGACAATCAAGAATTCTTTGATAATTTTACCCTTTGACCGTTTGGAAATTTGAATGAAATCCCTTTATTTTTATTTTTATTTTACTTTGTACAATTTCAAATTGGATTCGATTGTATTTTTTCGTATAAACGTGTATATATATATGTATAGTAAGAATTTCCTTTAGGCTTTGTATGGAAAATATTTTGTTTCCTGATTTAGAAGATACTCAAAAAAATTCAACTATGAATAATAAGGCAACTTACCATAATCAAGTATGGAAGTTCCATCAATTACGAACTAATTATGTGATTAAACTACAATCTATGTTTACAATTATGTAAAGACTTAAATTGTTCTTTTACATTTATTATAATTGTCTGGTGCTGGGGAAAATAACGTAGCCTTTGCTGCAAACAACTTGAGAGACCAGGTATTCATCTTGTTCCTATTTTTATTTTCATCCTCCTGAATTTTTTCATGTTTGATTTTTCTATTTCAATTACTATTTTAGTTACATCTTTTTATGCTTTTATTTATTAAAATATAGTTCTTTACCTTAGATCATCATATGAACATGTTTTGTTTTAGTGTATGTTACTATGATGTTTTTTTCCTTCTTTTTTTTGTTTTGTTGTTGTTAATTATCAGTGGCGTATGTAGTAGCATTATGTTTATGGGTTCAATTTAACCCATAATTTTTAAGGGGAGCATAAATTTATGCAAATATTTATTAAAATAGTAAGAAATAATGAATATGAACTCATAACTTTGAAAATATGATGAGTTCAATGTTAAAAACTTTAAATATTGGACCCATAAAATTTAAATTGTGGATCCACCTCTGGTTGTTGTTGTTGTTGTTGTTGTTTTGGTTTGTGCATGCTATTTTCGGGATAATTAAAAATCTTATTCATGAAAAATACAATAGATCTGTTAAGTTTTTTCCTGTAATTAATTATACAATGCAGTAGGAAGTTATTTAAATGGGATAATTAATATTTGATCATTATTTAATGGAACTAGATGTATGCTCTTGCTTGCTTTTTATTAACGGAATAATTAATCTTATTGATTGTAATTCCTCTTGTATTTCTTATAATTACATTATGTAACAACTAGTTGGAATTGAGGTTTAGGCATCTTTTTCGAGATTCAAAGATTTCGAGAATCTCTTATAGAAAATTTTCAATTTGTAGTAAAAGACAAATTATTGGGTTGAACATTATAAACACACTAACATTCCATTGGGTGTTTGATAGAATTCTCTTGAGTTAAGGTAGCTTATTCATCTTTAACTTGTACGACAACAGAAATTATAGAATATTTATTAGTGAAAATTCTGTTCTTGAGCCGAGGGTTCATCGGAAACAGTTTCTTTATTTCGTCAGGGTAGGGGTAAGGTCTGCGTACACGTTATTTTTCCAAGACGTAATCACTTATGGGACTTTACTAGATCGTCGTTATTGCATGTTAATGAAAATCGTGACTGTTTCCACCAGATTCACAAATGGAAGAGGAAACAAAGATGATATCAAGCACCACAACGTACGTAACAGGAGATTGTGATTTAAGCAGTAAAAATAAGTTAGAGTCCAAAAGACAAAAAAGAAAAGCTTTTATTTGTGGTTCAAGATTTAAAGGTGTAGTAGGGCAACAGAATGGTCATTGGGGAGCTCAGATATATAAAAACCAGCAAAGAATTTGGCTTGGGACATTCAAATCAGAAAGAGAAGCTGCTATGGCTTATGACAGCGCTGCAATCCGACTTCGTAGTCAAGATTCACATAGAAATTTCCCATGGGCAAATTCTACAGTTGAAGAAGCAAATTTTCAGAAACAGTTTTCAACTGAAGATATTCTGAGAATGATCAAAGAAGATTCTTATCCTTCAAAATTTGATGAGTATTTGAAAGAAAAATATGACGAATCTCACCCTTTCAATACTTTGCCGCTGACCGAGCTAAAGGTAAGGAAGAGGTTCGTAAGTAGGGTAAAACAACTTTTTTTAAGTTTATATTGCAAGTCTTTTAGGTCACACAAAACATATTTGCAAGTAACCATTCACAAAAAGTAAAATTTGTACGGTAATTAATTTCTTTAGACCGTCTGTTTATACAAGTTAAATGCCCCTTCACATAAAGAAAGCGTGTAAGCATAACATTCTTGCATTTTTCTTATTGACTTTGCCAGTGGTTACAGGCGAAGGAGGGATTCTCCTACAAGAAGCTTTTCCAAAAGGAGCTAACACCAAGTGATGTAGGGAAACTAAATAGGCTTGTAATCCCAAAGAAATATGCATCAAAATACTTCCCACAAATCCAACAAGTTCCAGATGTTGAGTTGGTATTTTATGATACCTCAAGAAGACAATGGAAGTTTCATTATTGCTATTGGAAAAGTAGCCAAAGCTTTGTTTTCACAAAAGGTTGGAATAGGTTTGTGAAAGATAAAGGTTTAAGAGCAAATGACACAATTGTTTTCAACTTGTGCGAGTATAAGACTGGACCAAAAGAGATTTCTACTGATTTTGTGATAGATGTGTTAAAGGGTGTTGAAGTTTTGCCAGAAACAAAAATGGAAATTCAAGAAAGAATGAAGACACAATCATCTGATCATGTTGTGGAACCAGTTTGGCTTTTTGGGGTGCAAATAGGCTGGTCAACTAACAACGACGACAACAACTATGCCTCTGTCCCGAATAATTTGAGATCGACTATATGAATCATAACTTTTTCGTTTAAGTTCAACTCATTATCACCGCCGTCCTAATGCAATTTAGCAATTCTGCTACTCATGTTTTCTTGGGGGTGCATGAGACTTCTAAAGTTTTTTTCTAAGGGGAGCTTTGGAGCAATAGTAAAATTATTTTTGCGTGATTTGTGAATCAGCTATTTATGCTAGATACGCTACTTATATTACACCCCTCAGAGTGCAATCCTTTCATTGGTCCTTCGTGTACCTGGATTATTTTGTGCGTCGGGTTACCCTTTTTGTTAAAACTTCTAATTTTTTGCTTGAATGGTGTCCTAGAAACCGAGCAGCCTTAAATTGCAGTGTTACCATAGTTTTTCGTTATGTTGATACAAAATTAGGCTATGGTCCTTTCTTGTTGCTAATGCTAATAGCTATTTTATTTTACTTTTTGGTTTTCCTATCCGTGTCCGATGTTCGATACCCGCATTGGAACCCGACCATATTTGGATTCGCGTCACGTAGGACTCCGTTCGGGGAAAGCGCTCCCTATCAAGGATTTTCCCATAACCAGGGCTCGAACCCGAGACCTCTGGTTAAGGGAAGAACAGTCTCATCCGCTGCCCCACATCCTTTGGTGGTAATAGCTATTCAAGGAGGAATCGCAGTTGAATTTAGTTTTACTCCCAATTTCCAGAATAATATATTCTAGTTAAATATGTTGGCATCAACATTAAATTGAACATGTATGTGACAAGTTTCCAAAAGCAAAATAAATAAGAAAAATAGTTTAAACAAGTTTCTAAAACGAAAATAGTTCTGAGAAGAGGGGAAGGATTAACTTGCACAAACATACAGCTTGCCTCTGCACAATTCTATAATATATATATAATCAATATATAATTTATACATACTAGCTAAGAGAAGTATACAATAAATCCGGTTGGCTATTTGATAGTCAAATTGGTCTAACATCACTAATCATAATTAATAAGAGAATATAATATAAATTATATAATTCTTCTATATTCATACAGCCCTATTCAAACAAACAAAAAAAATGTCAATCCAAATTAATTCTTTCTGAAACACTGCCATCAGATTCTCATGTCATAATATCAGAAAGTGGAAATGGATTATCAACAAAACTGAGATCTAAGTGAATAAAAATAAAATGAATTCAGTTGCTACCTCTTTTCTTTGTTTTTCTTTTCCCCCCCTTCTATCTTACAGTTATAGCAGTTCTATAGTATTACAAATCAAAATTGTGTGGAGTTGTAAAGACCACAAATACTAGTTCGTTTACACTCGATTAGAATGGCAAATAAGCTTTTAGAATAAACTTGCAGAAGCTTATGCATGCATCTTCCTAGACATTTTGGTTGGTTTCATCTGGGGTTGTAACAGTTAGATTTTCAAATACAGGGCAACAACTAGCCCCTCCAATCAGCAATGGCGATCGATGTACCTAAATCTTGACTCAATATCAGCACTAAATGTAGCCACGCGCACAACCACCAGAGCAGGAAGGTGTGTGAGAATCCAACCGAGAGCCCAGCGTTGGTATCTCCGAGGCAAATACTCGTCTTGCATAGCTGACAAGAGCTAGGTCCTTGGAAACTCACCGTGTTAGATCATGTCAACAGCGATCAATAAGGCATTACGTATGGCAGCGCACAAACGTCAGCAGAGTCTATTTGCAAAGCTTCTGACCATACCCGTTTGTCCTTAACTTCATCAAGATACATGTCGGGCTTCCTAACCAGAGTACTTTTGCTTCCAAACAACCATTCCTGGTCATCAATTCCCGACCACTCGTCCATCTTCGGAACTGAGAGTATCTGGTTCAGATACTTGGAATCTGGATGAGGTCTTTTAGACGCTTCAGCAATCTGATCAGCACCGGGAGACATGGAAGAAGCCTTTGGTTTAGACATAGCCAATGGCTGACCTTTGACTGTACCATTGACCCCGTTCTCCTTGTTTGCGAACCCAATATCAGTGGCAACTCCATGTTTGTTGGATAACTTAATGGTACCATTAATACTGCGCTCCTTGTTTACCACCTGCACATCAGCAGCAACTCCTTGTTTGTTGGAAGATAACATTTCTGCCTTTTGGTGAGTATCCGATATCTTTCCATTCTGCATGGGCTGATGAGACGATGAGGGCCGCAGCAATTTAGCAGGCCTGACTTCACTCTCTGTACAGCAGAATAACAAGCAACAATAATCAGCCAAACCCAAAGGACAACTGAAGCTGAACATGCTTGCTCAAATTTTTGTGCGATTCACATGAAAATATTGAAAACAGTGGGTTATCAATTACCTAACAGACTATAGCCAAAAACATAAGAAACAAATCACATAACACACTTGCAGAGCCTTCCTACTATCACTAGAGGAGGATATAAAGCAAAGTCTTCGATAAAACAGCAGCTGTTAATATTTTGTTCAACTCACCATGCAGGAAACCATTTGTTTCAATATCTTTTCTCTTTCTGAGATTTCCCTCAGTGACTGTACCAGCACTGTTATCCTTGGGTACAAGTGGAACTTGGTGGTTGGTGTTACTAACACTGACAAAATCTCTCTTATTGATGTCTCTTGATTTATCAGGTTCACTTTTCCTGTGTGCACTTTTGTCCTTCGCCTTCTTTTCCTTTTTCTTTTCTTTTTCCCGGTCTTTCTCCTTTCCATGACTTTTCGCATCCTTTTCTTTATCTTTTTTCTTGTCTCTTGGTTTGTCATCTCGTTTTTCTTTGGATTTATCTTTTTCATCTCTCCTGTTCTCAACATTCTCTTCCAATGGCGGCAATCCATGAAATTTGCTCTTTGCCATCTCCGGAAAGCTGGGAAGTGTTGCATTAACACCAATTCTTGGTTCAACTCTGACTTGATGTCCATCCATCTTATTGCAATTAACTCTTTTCTCCTGTTTCTTTTCCTTTTCTTCAACAAAATTACCAAAATCCTTGATGTACATACTAGTTGTCTTTTCATCCCTTTTCGACTCAACTGGAAATCTCTCAGCCAACTGACTTCCTGCACCCTTCTGTTCATTTCTGATCCGCTTCGCCAACTCCTGTACAAATTTTGACTCCTCTGTCTCAACAGTGGGGAGGCTGGTTTTAAAGAGCTTTTCTGCATGCGGGCTATGAGACTGATCGCGGTATTTTGCTTCTGAGTTGATGCTTTCTTTTTTAAAATGTTCATCTCTGCTAGGAAGCTTTTGTCCACTAAAAACTCCTGGTAGAACGGCAACTCTTGCCTCTTCAGAGATGTCACTTCTCTCTTTATCCTTGTCCTTGTCCTTCTCTTTGTCCTTTTTATCCTTGTGCTTTTCCTTCTTGTCGCGGTGTTTATCCTTCTTGTCTTTCTTTTCCCTGTGTTTCCCGTCACTCCTGTCTCTATCCCTTTTTTCTTTACCTTCTTTCTTCTCTTTGTCTTTCTTCTCCTTTTTATGTTTTTTCTCCTTCCGTTTCTCCTACAAAACAGCAAAAAACATGCTAGTTTTATCTTAGTAATGTATAAGTACGATCAATGCCAAGTGCCAACATCCTCATTCAAGGAAGAAAACTGAAAGGAAAAAAATAAAATTCTGAATAATAGTACAGTTTCACAACCGAGTAAAGCACCAAATTTGAAAACCGGAATGAGGAGTTTTATGTTCAGGTGGGAATTCTAGATATAGACTACCTGAGCACAAACACACGAGAGCACCCGCACATTGCAGTAGTTTCTTAGGGAAAACACCAACTACCAGTTGAGAACCAATGGCCTTCATTAGAGCAATCAAAAGAATAACTAGCCCTTTTTATCATTTATATTCGAAAAGCAATTATAAAATAACATTGCAGAAACATTGGTTTTACAAGAAAAGGGAATAATCGGAACAGGAAACTAGGAAATAAAACCCTAAGGCAACATCATCTTCCCAGTGAAATCAATCAAACACAGGAGGGAAGACCTAGGATTCCCATTTCTATCAATATGGATATCGAGAGCTTCAAGGAAAGCTTGTCTGTTTGCTTGGATGGCGACAAGAGTGTGTCACTAGTGCAGCGAACTCGAGGAAAAAGAAAATAATATATGTTAGCTGGCATCTCATGTGCAAGTGTTCCGAGAAGACGTGAACCACATATTATTGCACTGCCAAATTGCAAGTCAATTGTAGTGGACAATCCTGAATATTTAAGATACAATGGACAATACTGGAAACCACTAGGGATTTGATGCACAGTTAGGCATACAGAAGGAGGGGTTTAGCACCCTAGAACTTTTTATGGGCACTTAAATTCTTTGAACAACCTAGCAAAATAATTTCAAAACCCTTTCAACTCAAATATATTATCATCCTTCTCTTATGTTCTAATTCTCTGACAGTAAACTGACCTATACCTCTCCATCCCCTCTCCCTCCTTAAGAAAGGAAAGAGGGGGAATTCCTCCTTTACTGCTGCTTAGGCTTCTACTGGGGCGGAAAATCCTTCTTCCCATTGTATAAGAAAAGCTCTCTTGCCCTCACACACCAAAGCTAAGTTCACCAAAAGCAATCAGATATTGCCTGCATCATGAAGCTGAATCCCTTGTTGCATCCACTGGCAGATGCATTTACGAAGAACAAATTTTCCTAGATCCATCTCCAGAAGATTTCTCACAACTGAATATTAATTACAACTCTTATTTGTTAAGATCGTATAAGAGACTACTAAATAAAAGGCCTCAGGGTGAACAAATATACATTTGCAAAAGCTTGCAACTCACTTCCCATTCTACGATAATCTGAATTGGTGTGTAAAAGAAACCTTTTTTTGGATAAGTTATTGGGGAAGGCAGTGGCACTAATACTAAAGGAGATCTTTAAACAGTATTCACCCTCATCTTGGCAAGGGACACAAATCCTCTTTTGCCAAGTAATACATAATTATCAACAAACATATGAGCACAATCACAAAAATCATTCACCTATGTCAGATTTGGGCTCAAAAACCAGCCCAAAAGGCAATAGAGCCATCCAGCTAGTTTTCCTAAAACATATGTCCTTTCTTGATAAGGTAAAGGATGTATGCTCCAGGTTCTATCCTTCATGCTTTTAAAGGAAACAACCACCCGACAATATTTTCCATTATCACGGATTCTAGCACTCGAAACTACAGCCATATTATCACCTAAAATGGTTTCAGATACTGAATAGAAGTAGAAGCATTTTCAGGTCAGGACAAACATTCAACAAGGAGATTTAAGAAGCTTGTTCTTCTCCATATCATTCTAACGAGTAGGAGTTTCAGAAAACATCTAACAAGGACACCAAATTGAAAGAAAGAGGAGAATGATATAGCATACTGAAGATCTAATCAATCAATTACATAATACTATTAAGACTTGAAAGACAACAGGAAATACCATTTGTTAGAACATCAAATTTGATTCACTGTTTACATTCAAGAAGAGGTACCTAATGAAAGAGGAAGATGGATAACTTTCCCGAGAAGAAACAGGAATACTCAAATTTCATCATGTGGATCACTCTACGATGAATTTTTCATTTTTTCAGTCACTACACTAGTCATAGCTAAACAACTAAAGGAAATGCAAACACGCAATAGCAAATTGCAATATGACAAATCTACAAACAACAAGTAAATATCAGGCAAAGTACTTTGCCCAAGGGAAAACCTACAGCTCACATGAAATTCAAATGGATACAGAAGATTGTACTTATTGGCTTGTATGCAAGAGTTTGTAGCAATTTCTCTGAATAACTAGCTTTCTATAAGGTCTTTCATTCAAATATTAGCAAAAGGCACTAAGTCAATACTAACTGTCCTTCCCAAGATCACATCTATAAAGCGCTCAAAGAATTATACAGCCTTCCAAATCAATTAGATTCTCTCAGTTACACTAGGGGGGAAAACTCTGAAATGGTCAAGTTATAGCTAATAAGATATATTAATATTCTGTCCAAGAGTATATCAAGCATGAAAAGTATCTCTACTATTTCTGCCCATGTGATGGTTGTTCTTCCTTTCAGTCTGTGCCTAAGAGCAGCTCAAACAAAAAAGAAGCTAGCCCGGTCTGAATTCCAGCCCGGCCCGCCCTTCTGCTACAAGGTCTGAAATGACAAGAGGCGAGGACCTCGTCCAATCCTTAATGAATTGAATGGTCCTTCACCTTGAATGTACCTAACTTCTTACCTTCAGCTTTGGACCTTCGACCTAAGTTGCTCGGACTCTTCACTTACGGTGCCGCACCCGTGTTGACACGGCATTGGTGTGGGTGTGGATGTGGATGTGGGAACTGTACCAGATCTGGTCAATCAATTTTAGGCACTTTGACTAAAATCAACAGAGAAATTCAGGACAAATGCAGTGATTTCTAAATCAAAACAAAAGCTAGGGTGAAATTGAAGAAAATGAAATACCTTGTACGGAAAAATTTCTATGTTAGTCTTTTTCCTTTTATCACCTTCTCGGATTTAAGCATCATTTAACTTTTCCACATAATGTCTCATAATTTAGGCATATCTAGGCATATCTTATTGGTCGATTTTTAGATATTTGAATTATTTTTAGCCGAATCAGCACACTGATATCCGTAACCAGATCCGTACCATCGAATCATAAAATTTAGATCTTGAAGGACCGACCTCGATATCCGCACTAGTATCGGAAAACGCACCCCAGTCCGAGCACCTTAACCTTCAACTTCAACCACATGCACTAGCTTGCCGGCATGACATAAAGGACCCCTAATTTCAACAAGTAGACTGTTCTTGAAAAATGATCAGCTTTATTTCAATTGCCTTACCTGAAAGGGTCAAGTCCAGGTTGTGCGAGCCCCCAATTCCCTTGAGTTTCATCCTTGGCAAACAACATAATCCCGAAGGTGGGACACCTAATGCAAAGGGGAGTTCGAACCATAATTTTCTCACTACATTGCATATCTTGCATCTGACACAAAACGGTAAGCATATCATAACTAAACCCGACATCAGCATTGCATTCCAAACATCACTAAATCCAGTATCACCTTTTGCATCCCCAAGAAAGCAGACTCATACAAATCTATGGATCCACACATAAAGCATCTACTACATGGGATTCTGCTTGAGCGGGGCAGCGGGCTTTTTTTTATTTAATATAATGAAAAAGTCTCTTATTATTGTTTTCCAAAATTATCTCCACGAAATGATGCCTCATCATACCCAACGAAAATAAAGGGAATACGGTTTCACTTTCTAAAATCCCGTAAATCACATACTCATTTCCCTTTATGAACTTCTTTTCTATTTTAAGGTTCACTTATTCCAATTGTAGTATGGACCACCTAATTATTGAGCCATTTTTCTATTGTAGCTCAATTAGTTTGCAGCATACCCAGCCCAAAAAAGTATTGTAACATATACAGCCATCATCAGCAAACCTATAGCCTAAATAAGTATAATATGATCAAGTATGTAAGCACATACCCTGAATGCTCACAATTTCGACATCACGTAGCAATTAAGTGTTCCCATACATTTCTCACTATAATACTGTAAAGGTATGACACTCAAGAACACCTTGCCTTAATGTATCTAATCAAGCAAACTGCACTAGTGTTCCTTTGCCGAAACCTTTTTTCCCAAAAGGAAAAGGGAAGTGTGTAAAGTTTCTTTATTTGCTTCTACTTTATTAAACACAAAATCGGGAGACACCCTGACAATAAAGTACTTCCCATACGCAAAATCCCAACAGAAACAACATTCTGAAGGAAAGTCGCCATCTGTATCTTATTACTTTAAATTAATTTCCTTTTCCATTCAAAGAAACACAGGCATAATGAATTTTTTAGTATTTATTTTCTGTGGCGTTACATATCAGTCTCTGCTAGTTTCCTTGATATGTGGATGAAGGGGTCGATTGATTCACCTTCTTTGGATAGTAGCACCCCCCACCCCCACCCCTTTTTTTTTTGCTTGGTTGGTCCCTTTCTAGTGTTTAGAAGTTGTAATAGCCAGATTAGATATTTCATAAATCTTCTTAAAATCTGTATAGGCTAGTGTACTGGCCAGTTTGAGCCTTTAAAGGATCCAAGTGGTTATTAAAGACTAGTTAGCAAGCTCAAATATCTTATAATCACACCACTTGATATGTAATTTGTTGCAAGTGTAAGCTAATTTCTCCAAGCTCCTTGTCACATTCATTTTAGTGCATTAATTGACATTCTAAGGTATAACAAAGGTTTGCCAGGACAACATCTTTCGTATGAGAATAGGAGTTATACAAATATTCTTAGGTATTCTGATGCAGACAAAGCATGATTTCCTTCGGACAGACAATCCACTTGACGGTATTATGTTTTAACTAATAGGAGGATATCTTCTTCTTTTTTTCTTTTTTTGAGAAAGGAGGAGGAAAATCTAATAATCTTTAAAAGCAAAAAAGCAAGATTAGCTGGATCAAGTGCAAAACAGAGTGCCGAGCAATGACTGTGGTTACATGTGATCTTATAAAGCTAAAACAACTTCTCCAAGAGTTGAGGTGCAAAGAAGATGAACCAACGAAATTCTGCAACAATCAGCTGCATTGAACATTATTTTATTTACGAAGCATTTAGAAAAAGATAGTCATTTTATTTAACAAAAGATTGAATTGTGATGAACTGCTACAAGCTTCTCAACTCACTGATCAATGAGCGAATATCCGTGCAAAATTACAATGTGGCACCAAATTGAGTATTTGAAAAATGTTAAGATCATCCAAATATGTATGCTCCAAACTTGAGGGGTGGTGTTAAGAATTCGTGAATATGGAAAAAGTCAATTCCTTGTAAATATGTAAAGTATAGGATAGGGACAACATACAACAGACTTGAAAACACTATTCAAATCCAAACATGCTTGAGAAAAAATCAAACAATTCAATCTCAAAATCGCGTCTTTTCTTCTTTGTTTAACCAAATATTACAGACGTTATGAAACACATAGAGCTCAAGTAGCCTCTGAAAGAAGATATCAAAAGTATGTCTTACATAAAGCAAAATGGTCAGGCAGTGATACGTAATTCATTTAAACTTTTTTTTTGATAAGTAAATACGTCATTCATTTAAACTTTAGCAGCACATTTAAAATATTTAATAAAAGAAAAAAAAAGAGGAAACGTTCATACTCATCAGCAATTAATACGAAGCCGTTTAAACTGAGGTTGTATTTGCTCGGTTGCCAGAAATATAAAGGCATTTTTCATAAGATTTAAGGTCTTCAAAAGGAGCATCCCCAATATCGAAAGTAAGTTCTACAGGAAGGTTACTTGTCAAAGAATTTATAATAGAGAGACATCATGCCGCTGAAATATCCACTACACAGAGAATCATGGTGCACTTAATCCCTTCACACGAAAGGTGCTTACGGTAAGACTGACCAATAAGTTTCTCTTGTAAGACTGACCAATAAATTTCTCTTCTTCTTACGTGTATTCTTTGCACCAGCGATAAAAGTAAGCAATGATTACAATGTCTGATGAGTTCTCCTAGAACTCAATGAGCAACTTTAACATGCTCATAAGAAAAAGATCCGAGATGTCAATTAACAGAAGCATGGATTGCAGGATTATCCAACGAAACTTGGGGGGTTTTACTTGCATTCATCAGCCAAACTCATCTTAAAGCCAGAATCCATTTTCATATAATAATAAAAAAACTTAAGTTCCCCAAAAAGATTACTAAACCATGACCAAACAAAAGAATAAAGGGACACATCATCGCTAATCTGGACCAAAACACAAACATATCTCTACCCATCTCTCTTAACCAAAATTACCCTATATCTCTGAGCAGTGCTTCAAAAGAGTCTTCTCCATATATATTAATCCAGTGACACTAATGATGTTTAAAGTATCCTTCATACTCCAAAATTTCAAGCAATTAAATGAAATTACCATTTTATCATTGCATTTAACATAACCAAAGACAACAAAATAATAAACTCGGATTTGACACGGACCCTATTTTCCAGCAGTAAAGGCTAACCAAGTTATCTCATTTCAAGTACTACTTTGGAAAAAACATTCCATTGGAAGATGTCCATGCATCTAACCTCTTTATAATGAAGTAACCATCATGAAATTATTGGAATAACAAAAACATATCAACATAATGTGATAACTTGAACAAACCTCTTTTAATAAGTCCCCGTCCTCCGGTCTAGGCTTCTTTTCATATCCTGGTGGTGGAAATGGAAAGCAACGAGACATGGCACAGAATTCTACTCCGAGCTAAAAAGGCGCTGTTATGGAAACAGTGTCCTTCGGTTACTTTCTCACAGCAGTGTTCCAGTAACAAGCAACTAAACTCCTGTCCATTCACCATGACCCCACATTACTTTCCAACTTCAACTCACCTCCATTTAATCCTAACTCAATCAGTCCAAAACCCCACTTAAGTTAAACTAGCTCTTCACTTCAAATATACAATGCAATAAACCTAAGTAGTCAGAAACCCCCTTCAAGTACTCGAAATCTAATATCACGGAGCTAAAACACGAAAAGACCACAATAACTCGAGATTGTAATGCCACAAAAAAGCTTTTCAAGAACTATGTCAATCCAAATGGTTTTCTTAGAAAAGAGAATTCTCCAAAGTAATCTGATCCTTTATCTTGTCTAACAAACCAAAACTTTACAACCATCACCTCTTCTTGCATATCACTACCAAAACCAAATAACATAAACATCCCCTACACTAATTAAGCAACACTGATGAGGAAACACAACAATCCCTTTTCACTTAAAAACTCAAAAAACCTTTCTCACTTATCAATTCTCCTTTTCTTTTTCCTTTGTTTCAATAGTTCTCCATTTCTACTAGTATAATATACAGTCCTCTTCCATACCCTAAAAATCTCTATCATTCAATTCCCAATTAGGCTCAAATTATCTCCCAACAATCATATTTTGCTCTGATCTGAAGCTCAACAAGAAGCTGATATTAACACTGAGAACCCTTTCTGATCAAAACCCTAATGAGTTGGAGCTTGACCGGTATCCGATCCAATTTCAAAACCCTAAAAATTCCATCAGAAGAGCAATTCAGCACCCAAGAACAGAACAAAAACCCTAACATTTACCAAAAAATCCAATAAAAATGAAATCTTTATTGAAGTTTTAAGGAATCAGAGTGAAAATTCAACACCCTTTTTGACCCCCAAAAAAAAATCATCTTTATTTAAAAAAAAATGCCCATTTTAGTAAAAATACATAAATGGGTAAACTTTTTTAAGCTGAAATTATAATCAATGAAGTTGGGTATTTAATTCTTGTTTTTTTTTTCTTAATAATTTATACCTTTAAGGATGGAACAAGATCTAAAGATAATCGAGAATAACACAATGGATTTTGCAACCTCAAATCACTCTTTAAGGTTGTTGTATTGTGAGTTTTTTTTCTCTTTGTCTATATGATGATAAAATATAGGGTTTGAGAAAAATGGGTTTTTGGGTTTTTTTTTTTTCTTTCTCTTGTTTGTTTGCTTTGCTGTTTTCTGTTTCTGGGTTTGGGAAAGAGGAAAAGGAAAGCGGAGCCTAAGCCTCACATATATTGAGAGAGAATATGAGATGTTTTTTTGTGAGGAAAAGGAAGGATGAGAGAGAGAGACAGAGAGGATCCCACTCTCGCCAACTTGTCCGTTTGATGAACTCTCTCTCCTATCTTCATTAAATTATACAGTCAAGTCTCCAACTTATATACTAGGACTAGTACTAATACTAGAATCTATAGTACACCCAAGTGATAAATATTCAGGTCGTTTGGTACGATGTATAAATAAAAATAATCCTTGAATAAAAATTTGGTTACTAATCTTGAAATAGGTTATCTCATATTAAAAAATAGTATCGAAATAACTTATACAAGGTAAATTATAGAATAATAATCACAAAATAAGTTAACATATGATGAAGTAGTAAAATTGACAACTCCAGAATTAATACAACATACAAAATAGTCAATAAGAAATAATATCAGAATAACTAATTTCAGTATAACTAATCTCATCATAACTTGTCTTCAAACCAAACTGTTTGCAATAAATTTCGGCATAAAAAATAAAATTACAATCACAAACAACTATAAAGAGAAAAAAAAGATTTTATTGATAAACATTGCGGGTTACAATTCTGTTTATCGCTTGATTATTTCTTCCATTACATTAACCATAATTCGAGGGCCTTAGTGGGTATTTCTCGAACGTAGAATGACATGCATCTCCTTGATATATTTGATGATCAAGAAGCATGTATCAGCACTCCGTTTGGATCTTGAATGTTGCTAGAAATTCGAGCAAGACATATTTGACATGTCTTTGATCTCTTAATGAATATTCCAAGAGTTTTATGAAATTTCGGAGATCGTATATTTGACATCTTTGTGTATATGCCAAGTGTTTATTGAACTGTTGAGATCCTCTTTAAAGGATATGTAGCCTTATTTATAGGCATTGAGTAGGGTTTGGGTGGAGTGGCCATGAATTAACCCTAATAGACTCTTAATATTTCAAGAGTCGTCTTGAATTTAAAATTTATCTTGATCTGCTAAAAATTCAGTGTCTACAAATGCACCCTACTTCAAGGTTTGTCGAGTTGTAGGCTTGCTGAAACCTGAAGACGAGACTTGAAGTACCCGACCATCACAACACATAATCTTGAAACTCGTAGTTTTCGATTTGCAGGAGGAAGAGATGAAGGGCAGAACTGGTCCCACCGGGCATGCCAAACTGTTTGCAACAAATTTGTGCAAAAACTAAAACTGCAACCACAAACAACTATAAAGAAAAAAGATTTGATTGATAAACATTGCGGGTTACAACTCTGTTTATCTCTTCATTCTTCCCTCTGATTCATTATCCATAATTTGAGGGCCTTAGCGGCATACTTCTCGAACGTAGAATGATGTGCGTCTCCTTGATGTATTTGATGATCAAGAAGCATGTATCAACACTCCGTTTGGATCTTGAATGTTGCTAGAAATTCGAGCAAGACATATTTGACATGTCTTTGATCTCTTAATGAATATTCCAAGAGCTTTATGGAATTTCCGAGATCGTATATTTGATCTCTTTGTGCATATACCGAGAGTTTATGGAACTGTTGAAATCTTCTTTGAAGGACATATGTAATTTTATTTATATGCATGGATTAGGGTTTGGGTGGAGTAGCCACCAAGTAATCTTAATAGACTCCTAATATTTCTAGAGTCGTCTTGAATATAGGATTTACCCTTGATCTGCTAACATTTCAGTGCCTATAAATGTCCCCTAATTCAAAGTTTGTCGAGGTGTAGACTTGCTGAAACTTGAAGATGAGACTTGAAGTACCCAACCATCACAACAGGTAATATTGAAACTTGTAATTTTTTATTTGCAGTAGGAAGAGATGAAGGGCAAAATTGGTCCCATTGGGCGTGCCAATTTGTTTTTAATAAATGTGTGTAGAAAAAATAAAGTTGCAATCACAAACAACAATCAAATAAAAAAATATTTTATTGATAAACATTGCGGGTTACAACTCTGTTTATCCTTGATTTTGTCCCTCCGTTTCATTATTCATAATTCGAGGGCCTTAGCGGCGTATTTCTCGAATGTAGAATGGTATGCATCTTCTTGATGTATTTGATGATCAAGAAGCATGTAGCACTACTCCATTTGGATCTTGAATGTTGCTAGAAAGTTGAGCAAGACATATTTGACATGTCTTTGATCTCTTAATAAATATTCCAAGAGTTTTATGAAATTTCGGAGATCATATATTTGATCTCTTTGTGCATATTTCGAGAGTTTATGCAACTATTGAGATCCTCTTTTAAGGACATATGTAGCCTTATTTATAGGCATGAATTAGAGTTTGGGTGGAGTAGCCATCAATTAACTCTATAGACACCTAATATTTCAAGAGTCGTCTTGAATTCAGGATTTATCTTGATCTACTAAAATTTCAATGTCTACAAATGCCCCCCTACTTCAAGGTTTGTCGAGGTGTAGACTTGCTGAAACTTGAAGACGATACTTGAAGTACCCGACCATCACAACAAATAATCTTGAAACTTGTAGTTTTCGATTTGGAGGAGGGAGAGATGAAGGGCAGATCTGGTCCCATTGGGTGTGCCAATTTGCTTGCAATAAATTTATCCAAAAAAAAAAAAATGCAATCACAGACAATTATAAAGAAAAAAAAGTTTTTTTTGATAATCACAATCAAGATGAAGTAATTCATTCTCAAAACTCGAATACGAGACATTTAATCAAAA
This sequence comes from Nicotiana paniculata, assembly GCA_005239505.1. Lineage (NCBI taxonomy): Eukaryota > Viridiplantae > Streptophyta > Magnoliopsida > Solanales > Solanaceae > Nicotiana > Nicotiana paniculata. The sequence goes on from ML365290.1 coordinate 38,363, forward strand.
GTAAAGGAATTTTATCTTCTCTCACCATATGTTAGGCCTAACCATCCCAAAACATTCTTAACATGGTGTGATAGCTAAGCATGTAAGATTTTTTTTCAAAAGCTTCATTTCATTAAGAGTATTAGTTTCAGGATACACACTTTGCGCGTGCCTTATATTTTTAAAAATTTACGTAAATATTACTAGACTAAGTGTTTGAGTTATATAAATTATAAAATAAAATATAAAAAATAAAAATAATAAATATCATTTCTATTTAGCTAGTTCAATAAATGAAGAAGTTCTGTCGCACAAAAAACTTCAGATATCTTGTTGTAACTTATGAGGACTTAAATCGGAAAACTTTATGAAAGTTATTGTTGTTTATATGAGCTAATACTGAAAACAAAAACAAAAATACTTTTAGCACTATTTTTCAAATATTTATCAAATAACACAAATTGAAAATTGAATCTTTTGATTTTTAGAGATTGGAAATGAAAATATTGGGCATACACCTCCTAAAAAATTAATAATGACAATGTAATATCTAAAAAATAAGTATTAATATTAAGTTAGTATTTTACTGTATAACTTAATATAACAAATAATATTATGAGATGTTTCCATTTTTTGGACTAAATGCAAATGACAATTCATTTATATTCTGTTATTTTATCCTAGTTGCTTAAAATTTATTAATTTGGCTCTTATATATTATACTATAATCGATTTTGCTCAATATTCTTTTTACTGTAAGGGTTTTGTCAACTTGAGAAATAGTTTTATTTATATGATAAATTTGAAAAGAATTAAATTGGATTTATTTACTAATTAGTTAATTCAAAATTTTAATTATTTATTTCATAATTAAAAGATATGATAGATATTTTAGACCATTCTTTTTTATACGTTCACAAAAAGAGGATATACAGTACCTTATCTTATATTATATTTAGTGTAGATAAGTTGATATTTGGATTCACTTTTGATAACCTCTTTCAATATGTTATGTTATGATAGCTAATGTCTAAAAAGTAGAAAATCTTAACATTTACAGTCACTTGTGCGCTTTTGTCTACTATATTTACTATAGTAGTAACATTTAAGAAATTTCTGTAAATTGGGAATTAGTATTTTGAAGAAGAATTTGGAATATACAAAATTTAAGATTCATAAGTGGATCATATATTTTTGCAATGAATGAAGATGAAAGGTATATATTTTTGCATTATATAGGCAGGCACTATTAACAACATTTACAAAAGCAAACCTGTAAATAAAAATTAGTAAAAAATAGCACGGGCTAGTCAGCTTGCGGATTGATCATTCAAAAATAGCAAGTTTTTATAAAGTCATTGAAAAATAGTCATTATTTCGCTGCAACATGGAAAGTTCCAGCATAATATACTGGAGATTGGTGCACTTGTGTATGAACCTCCAGCATATTATGTTGGAACTCCAACACGCGGAAAGTTCCAGCATAATATACTAGAGATTGGAGCACATGTATATGAACTTCCAGCATATTATGCTGGACCGGTATGTTATACTGGAATTTCAGTATATTATGCTGGAGTTTCAGTATACTTATGTATATTATGCTGGAGTTCCAATATACTCATGTTGGAACTCCAGTTTAATATATTGGAGTATTTTCTGAATATTGAACAATGTTTTCGTTCAGATTTATCTTATCATAAAAAGTGGCTAAATTTCGTTTATTTTTTAAATTGTGGCTATTTTTGAATGACCACTTGTAAATCTGACTATTTTTTAATTTCTCCTGTAAATTTAATTAGTTTGGCCTTTATATATGTAATTTTTGCACCGCCAAGAATTGTAGTGGATGGATGGTATTTTTTTCAACCTTAACTAGAGGTATATAGTTCGAACTTTATACTTAAGGAAATTTTTATTTTTTTCTATTATATAGAAAATGAGAGATGGTTGACCAAGGGCATATACGTCATTTCATAAAAGCTCTCATGTTTGCATTTCTTAAATGCAAAATTATGCCATTTTGATACACGTAGACCCCACATTCTCTAGCCACAACTCTCCTTTAAATGCACTATACATGTGTTGATTAGATTGTTTGTGTAGTGAAAATGCTCATTTCCAACCTTTTTCTCATTTTGCAAAATTATTAATTTTGTTTTATTCATATAGAAGTTTCCATAGAGATAGTAAAATTAATTTTTAAATAATACCGTAACAAAATGAAGTATCGATATTTACAAGATTTTCATCTTTAATCATACTATCTTAAAGCAATTTGAAAATAAAAATTAAATTGTTTTCATCTATCCATACTATTTGAAGGCGATTTCAAACTAAATATTTCATATTCAAAAGTAATTTTAAAAAATATAGCTTGTTAAACCTTAAAAATTAATTTAAGTCATGAGATTTGTTTCTACTGTACTGTGAGGCTATATCTTATACACTTAATTGATGTGATAATTTAATCTATATGGTTTGAACTCTTTCCTCCATGATAAGTTTTCAACTATCAATAGATTGCCTTACACATTATTTGTTATAATTTTATATTGTTTCGTTATGAAAATTAATACTAAAAAATAAAAAATATTTCTCTCATCTCTTTAAATTGAGGAAAATGTTAAAATCTATATATTTTATATAGAATTCTATCAAATGTTTATTATTCTGTCACCAGTTAACATCAATTTAAACAAGTTATAATAAAATATAATTTGAACTACTATATTGAATTGCTACAATTCATATCACGTTCATATTTTGTTTTAGTGCTTATTATTCTCTTTGTTTGAAGTAGTAAATTGCCTCATTAAGAATGCAAAATTAAGAATTTCTCTTAATTTTAATGTATACAAGATATAAAATCATAATCTTTTTCATCGTTCGTTTAAACTTTCATCAAGTAGATGATAGTTCCCACTGTTGAAATACTTGCGAGACCAATTTGGATGTATTTCAGATTAGTTTACAGACAGATTAGTATACTTTTTATTCTAGAAAATTATGAATATAGATGATACTTGTGGCTTTTTAATGTATTATCTTGTAAAATATTCGAATATAGTGAAAAAATAATACCATGGCAAAATACATATGTTACCCCCTGAATTATGGACCAAATCCCTATTATACACTTTCTGACCACGAAAATTATCTGACACACTAAACTTTTCCAAAGTGTGTCTAATACACACATATTTGCTACGTGACTCGCGCGTGCTTAACAAGAAAAAATGATCGCGTAAACCTTGTAAATATTTTTTCGAAATCCATATTTTTAGTGCCATGTGTCAAAATAATAGTAATATTTTTCTTATTTCCAATTTTATCAAATTAAAAAAGCTTCTAAGCATCTTTTTTATCTCGATCTTCCCCAAACTATCAGGAACACCCCTCTCCCTTTCCGGTCTTTCTCAAACTCCCTTCATGTTTCGTTCTTTCTCTGCCATTTACAAAATCCACCAAAATTCATGATGAGGAATTTAATGAAGTACTGTAAATTTTTCTTAAAATTGCCTCCCAAACTTCTCGTGCTTCATTTTCTATCGTTAAAACTCACCTAAACATCTAATCTTTACATAAATAATCTTTTGTATTTCATAAGAATTAACTAAAATGATAAAATCACCAACTCAGTTTCTGTCATATAAGAGAAGATTTGAGATTTTATTCACACTGAAGTTGTTTAATTCATAAAAATTAGATTTGTTTAATTCATGAAAATGAAAACTGACTTTGATTTGCTTTGTTTAATTCTGGCATAAGATCTGAAAATGGAGGAGGAAAATTGGGAACAGAGGAATTGCAATTTTAGTTTCATCTTTTCATTCTTGGCCTTGCGTTTGTTATAGAAATTGAATATGCGTGAAGGTTAAGAAGCAATGACAATGGCTTTTTTCGGTGTTGTCAACTGTGGCGGAAGGCAAAAGAAGATGGAGATGTTAGAAGATTTTTAAAATTAGGGGTATAAGAGTAATTTTAAATATTTTTTCTTAAAAAAATCATAATGACATGTGTCATGGTCTTATTGGTGCGTGACATTCAACATATTTTTTTAAACTGGTAAAAAAAAGGAGGTGTGTATTAGACACACGCTGAAAAGATTGAGTGGGTACGATAATTTTCATGCTGAGAAAGTGTGTAACCCGAATTTGATGCATAATTCAGGGAGTAACTTATGTATTTTTCCTTATACCATTGATATCAAATTTTCAATGTTTGTGTTTGACATCGACTGGAGATTAAAATGAGTATTATAGCACGAAATCCTTTTTATGTTAATTGGAGCAACTTAATAAGTTATAATTTATAGTTTAATTTTATGTAGATTATTAAAATAAATTAATTGTAAATTGTGATCCTCAATATCATTCTCTATCCATAATTAACTAGATATAATAATATTATTTATCTATAAAAAAATTAACTAAACACCAACAAATAATAATTTTAATAAAATTACAATGTTGGACCTGTATATGAACTTTTTCTCATCTAGTTTTAATATAAAACGTTTGCTTCTTATATGCCGTACCAGTAGATTCTGAACACCAAAAAAGTTCTTTTTTGTACAAAATGAAATTGTAAGTTGTGGATATGTGATGATTAAATGGAAAAAAAACCTTTTTTTTTTGTATTTGCAACAATAAAAGACCAGTTCCGCAAGTTGTTATGCTAATTAGAGTCCGATGATGATACATTTTTGGCTTGGCGTTAAGTTTGATCTTTATCACCTTTTGAAACAATTAAAATTGGCTTCTAACTAACCAACGAAAATGTTGGATAATTTTTTTTTTTAATAGTCTGGTTAAGAATTGAGAGTATACAACAGCAACAACAACAATCAAGTAAAATTCCACCCTACCATACAAGGCGTAGAGAGACTGTTTCCAGGAGACCTTCGGCTCAGAGATAATAGATTTGTGATAACAAAACCCGAAAAATAATATCAGCAACGTGAGAGAAAGTAAATAAATGAAAAAGCAGTAACACAAATATTATGCAAAAGTGTAAAACACAACATAAATTGCTAACAGGATTAGATAAAATCATATCATACTCGTCGGTATAAAGAAGAAAACCGCTCGACTATCCCTTAACCTGCAACCCTAATGCTCGAATTGAGAGTATATGCATCAGAATTGCAATTTCGGCTGTTTTTGGTTGTATATCCTGATTTGCAGTTTTGGCTGTGTTTGCAATTTTAGTCCACCTAACTTCTAGGGTATTGTAGTACTAATAGAACCCGAGTCTAAATAGTTTCTTTTCCTATTTTTAGGGCAGTTAATAATAATTATGAATGAATATTTTCTTGGTGAGATAAAGGTTGTGCTTTATGTTTATAATAAAATTAGAGGGGGATTTTTACACAAGCAGGTCATATTTATTATTTATGTATTTTACCCATATATATAGATTATACATAATCATACATATATAATATTTAAAGCGCCCCAAACTCGATAAAAACTCCATTAGAGAAGTTACAAAAAGAAAAGAAAAAAAGCACAACTTTTTGAGCCTCATATTCAGTTATAGTTGGGAGATCATAATGTTGAAACAATCAGACGAGAGCAAAACGTAAATCCTTATTTATAATATGTTTCAAGTAAAACTTCATGCACTAAAAGGTATTCCTATAGCTTTATTACCCGAATGTATTTATACTAGATGAGGTTTGCCCACATTTGGAATTACATGTAACTCTTACATACTTTAAATAATTATAATTTTACAAACACATAAACAAAGTTCTGTTCTTGTTAAAAGTGATAACATCGAAGATTGCCTATTACTCATAGTACATAATTTGTTCGAAAACACATAAACAAAGTTCTATTCTTGGTAAAATTATTGAGCAAGTTACCTCGCAAACACCACGTTGCGGGTTAATGATAATCACACATGTAACCATCTTATAGATGCATCTTATGTGGTATACATGGAAGGTGAATGGGCTCATATTCACCTTTTATTTTCAGCATTCATGGGATTCAATCCCAATTTTAGTTTGTCTATTAATTAATGGGAACAAACAACATAAGAGAATTCGTAGTCCTTTAATTTTTACCCGTGAATTCTCTTTTATTTTTGCACATCATACTTAAATTGATATGACTAAACTAATTATTTCAACTAGATATCAATAAACTCCAAGTTTATTATGATATGAGTTTTATATCAATAAACATCCACTTTATAGTATTCTTTTATTTGTGTAGTACAAACTGGAGAATAAAGCGGGTAACTTTTCACATACATATTACCCCGCTACAAGTTATAGTAATAGAAGATATTAAATCTTTCATTTATTTATAGTCTCAGTAAGTTTATTTGAGACTTACTACGATACAATACATTATTGATAATCAATTTTATTTCTCCAAAGTAGTATAATTGGCTCTTCTAGGGGTTTCAATTAATTTTGTACTGCCACATATTCATCAAAATTCATATAGTGAATATCACTTTCAAGGAGAAAGTTATACAATTACGGTCATGGTTAATATCATCACAGGCAAGATATGTTACTTCTATTACTTATGCCCTGTAATAATCACATTGCCGTAATATTTTGGCATAATCACAATAGGTACGTGATCAATGACCATTCATGTCATAATAATAAAATTATTTTCTTATTTCATCTCAAACCTCCTTTTAGAGGTGAGTGTGGTATATTCACTACTACTAGGACGTTCTTATTCTTCCAAGAATGAATATGTATTCATAAATCAGATGTTGTCATATTCACATCATGAATGGACCATTCATCTATATGTGCTTTACAAAATCTCATGTCAAATCGATGATAAATATTACTTTCAAAGAGTGAAAGATTATTTTTAGAATTCTTATTATTCTCATTATCACAATGATGACGATTATAATTTCGTATACTGTCACGTCCACATCCATTGATACCTTTACAGTAATAAGTTTGTCCTATTTCAGACTTATCATATATTGCTATCACATTCTCTTAAGGGGAATAAGAATGAAGCAAATTCTATGGGACAAATTTCCACTTCTTTGCCCACAATCATATATGCATTTGATCATGGCAAGACATAAAAATTCTATCAATTCGGTGGTTATAATTTCTTGCAAACTCTATTAGAGTTATAGTCAAAGTTTATTATCTTTGTTTGTATTTAAAATCAAATTATAGAATTTGAAGAATTTAAAAGAGAAAAATAAAGAAAAATACTTACCTTAAATCCAAAATTTAATCAAGAAGGAAGTTCATGGAACAATTGACAACCATTATGCTCAATCCCAAAGCTTCCACTCAATTGGTTAACGTGTTATGAAACAATAAAAAAAAATATTGCAGAGAAAGAGAGAGAGGGAGTTCTTATTGATTTGGGATCAATTACAATGGAATAGAACCCCTCTATTTATAGGGAAAAATTGACTTAGCCACCAAGTAACAAACCCTAAGATGTCTCTAAAATATAGACATTCACGATAAATAAAATATTATTTATAACATTTACCTTATTGTTCTGAATATATTTGGTGATTAGTTTCTGGAATTGAAGTAATAGAGACTAGAAAGTGTGAATGTTGATGTTGAATTTCTCAATCAAAATCTTCTAATAATCTTGATGGGAATGAGAAAGATGATGCAATTGTATTTATCTTTTATTTCCCTGTGATGTTGCCCAAAGATCTGTAATTATAGAAGAATATTAAGGGTCACAAATTTATACGAAACTTTTCATGAAATATGTTTCAGACTTTAGCCTGTAGTATCACGCGCGTACAGGAGCGTGAATTAAGGGACAGCGGAAGAAAAGGAGTCTTGTAGGAAAGACCATTTTTGCCTAATCGCATGTGGGTTGGTTCCTTCCCCATTGTGAGAACATCAGTCTTGTCCCTCCACGTGGCATCTCAGGGTTATTTTTTTAATATATATCTGCCCATACACGTGTCCATTTGTCACCTCTACTCTCAATAAACTATTCTTTCAGCTCAACATCAACTCGAGATTTTGTTATTTAACAAATTAATTGAAAAAATGACACTGTATACTGTTGTAAAAAGAATAGCCAAAGAACGTTTATACACTTTTTCGGCTACCAGACGTAAATAGTTTCTGACGCGGCTTAAAAATAATAATAGCTCATATTTATTCGATACTACAGTGATACCAGACAATGATTGAAAAATACACATAAAAATTAGGATATTTTTTACTTTTAGTCCACGCTAGAAACTATTTACATTCGTTTTTTTTATATATAAAATATATAATGTATATATATACAAAAAAAAAATATTTTCCTCTATTATTTTGAGAGCGTCTATACAGTATCATTTTCCCCAAAAATTACTATATTTTTTGGCGTCAAGTGCTTGGAATTTAAACTGAAGAAACCAATATCTAAAAAAGACACCACCTAAACCTACAAAAAATCCATTTATAAAAAGAAGGGAAAATTTCACATAAAAATAATTGGGCTCTCTACTTTTTAATTTTATAGTTCACATTTCAATTTACAACTAACTAGCCCAAAAATAATAGGCTAAGATTCAATATCCAATTCCAATAACTTCTCAAAATTACTATTTTATTTTTAAAGAGAATTGCTCAAGCTTTTAAGTTAATTTTTGAATCATTAAATGTGACTCAAATATTAGTTCAACAAACTAAATCTATTTGGGTGATGAAAATTAAAATTTTAACAAGCTTAAAATATGTGGGTTTAAATTCCGATTTGATTTTGTAAGAAATTTGGAGTGATTGTTATTCAGACTTGTTAGAAATAATATAAGGAGGTTATATATAAAATTTGAAGTCATTTAATGAAGATTTGGACTGGTTTTCAACAAGAATTGCAACTGAAAATTGTGGAAGAAGTTTGTCTACAGGTGTTTGTATAAAAGTTTATACACTCATATACACTATTATACAAGATTATACATAATTATACAAAAAACTGACTTCATCTTCTTCCTTGCGTCTTTTCTGAAATTTAACTCAAATCTACTCGAGATCACTTCAAATTTAAATTTTGAACTCCTTTTGATATTTTCACTCAATTGGGACAACACCCAATCCAAACAACTAACAAACTCAAAAAAAATTATATTTTCGAAAGCAAAGCTTTGAATGACCTTCAATGGTGGCTTATACTCTTCAATCTTCTTACATTGCAACCAGGTGACACAGGGGGAGAAACCGAAAATACAAGTCCCTTGAAGCATGTAAAAGATGTGAGAAGAAGAGAGAGTGAAAGCAATGGTTGTGAGAACACAGATTTAACTCTGTAGCTTTTAGAAGTAAGGGTTGTAAGAACACAAATTTTAAATTTGCTAGTGCTTTCAAAATATGTACAATATAGGCTAGATCGGATAAAATTTAAAAATATGAGTCATTTTTTGTTATGGTGTGAAGTCACGCGTATTTTCTTGTAATTCTTTCTAAAAAGAATGGGTTATATTCATATTGAGAAAACCTAAGAAAGTATTACTTCAACTTGTTCTATATAAAATTTTCAGAAGTTTCTGATTATATATATCATATTATCATGGATATTTTCCCAGCCACAGCAGAAATATTTTTGAGCAGTAATGTACTTATGTTCCTAAATGCTAGCTCTTTAATTTATCTTTTACGTATTGAACTCATTTACCTAAAGTTATGAGTCAACTACTATCGACTGAAGGATGTTTTTCCCAAATATATGTAAGAATACCACCCACATAAATAAGATTTTTCCATCTCAAATAAAAAATTTCGGGTTAGAATTCCATAAATATAGATAACATCCTGATTGAGAGGGCTTCCTCCTAAATAAGTTTTACGGGATGCGAATTCGAATTAGTCATATTTCAATACGTATAACGAACATCGAATAAAAAAAATTATATGTAAGGAAAGAGTTTTGAAAGGTTACTCTGGCAGGCACTGAGCGTGACTGATGGTGGCATGACATAGTCCAAGGTAAAACGGAAGTTAAGAAAGCGGCTTACATTAAGTTAGTAGAGAGCACCGATGATGATTAGAGGAGAGCGAACAAAGAAATATATAAGGAGGCTAGAAAGGAGGCGAAATTAGCGGTCACAGATGCTAAGACTGCTGCATTTGGTCGGCTGTATGAGGAACTTGGAGGCAAAGGTGGGGACAAGAAGTTATTTCGGTTGGCCAAAGCGAGAGAGAAGAAGGCTCGCGATCTGGATCAAGTGAGGTGCATCAAAGACGGGGACGATCGAGTATTTATGGAAGAGCCCCAAATTAGGCAAAGATAGGAGTCTTACTTTCATAAACTTCTGAACGAAGAAGGGGATGAAAACATCGTGTTAGGGCAATTGGGGCACTCCGAGAGCCACCGCGACTTTAGGTATTATAGGTGTATTAAGGTTGAGGAGGTCGTGGGTGCGATGGGTAAGATAAGTCGGGGCAAAGCGACTGGACCATACGAGATTTCAGTAGAGTTTTGAAGATATGCGGGTAGAGCATGCTTGGAGTGGCTGACTGAGTTGTTTAATGTTATCTTCAGGACGAAGAGGATGCTTGATGAGTGGCAGTGGAGTACAATGATTCCGGTGTACAAGAACAAAGGTGATATAATTGTAACAACTATAGGGGTATCAAGTTACTAAGTCATACCATGAAAATTTAGGAGAGGAGGGGGGGGGGNAGGATAAGGAGGGTGGTGTTTATATCGGAAAACCAGTTCGGCTTCATGCCACGTCGTTCTACTACGGAAACTATCCACCTTATCAGGAGGTTGGTAGAACAATACAAGGATAGGAAGTGAGATTTGCATATGATTTTTATTGACCTAGAGAAGGCGTATGACAAGGTCCCCAAGGACGTCCTTTGGAGGTGTCTGGAGGTGAAATGTGTGCCAGTGACTTACATTAGGACAATAAAGGATATGTATGATGGAGCTATGACTCGGGTTATGACTGTGGGAGGTGACTTAGAGCCTTTTCCAGTGGTTATGGGGTTACACCAAGGATCTGCGCTCAACCCGTTCGTATTTTCCCTGGCGATGGACGCACTAACACACCATATCCAAGGAGAGGTGCCATGGTGTATCTTATTCGCTGATGATATAGCTCTGATTGATGAGACGCGAGGCAGCGCTAATGAGAGCCTGGAGGTAAGGAGGCATGCCCTGGAGTTTAACAGTTTCAAGTTGAGTAGGACTAAGACGGAATATGTGGAATGTAAGTTCAGCGACGTGATGAGGGAAGCGGGAAGTCAGGCTTGACTCACATGTCATTCTCAAGAGAGAAAGTTTTAAGTACTTAAGGTCAATTATCCAGGGAGATGGGTAGATCGACAGGGATGTTACACACCGTATTGGGGCGGGGTGGATGAAAAATAGAGGTTAGCGTCTGGAGTCTTGTGTGACAAGAATATGCCACCGAAACTCAAAGGTAAGTTCTATAGAGCGATGGTTAGATCGGCCATGTTGTATGGGGCTGAGTGGTTGCCAATCAAGAATTCACATATCGAGAAGATGAAAGTAGCAGAAATGAGGATGTTAAGATGGATGTGTGGGCACACTAGGCTGAATAAGATTAGGAATGAAGATATTTAGGAAATGGTGGGCGTGGATCCGTTGGACGACAAGATGCGGGAAGCGCGATTTAGATTGTTCGGACACGTGCAGAGGAGAAGTCCAGATGCCCTGGTTAGGAGGTGTGAGCGGTTGGCTTTGACATGTACGAGAAGAGGTAGAGGGCGACCCGAGAAGTAATGGGGCGAGGTGATCAGACAGGACATGACGCGACTCCAGATTTCTAAGGACATGGATCTAGATAGGAAGGTGTGGAGGTCGAGCATTATGGTTGTAGGTTAAAAGATAGTCGAGCAGTTTTCCTCTTTGTCCCGGTTTCTCTCTTTGTACCGACGAGTATGACAGTGTTTTGTCTAGTACTGCTAGCGATTTATGTTGTGTTTCACACTTTTGCATAATATTTGTGTTACTGCTTTTTCATTTAGTTGTTGTCTCTCACGTTGCTGATATTATTTATCGGTTTTGTTGTCACAGATCTATTGTCTCTGAGCCGAGAGTCTCCTGGAAACAACCTCTCTACCTCCTTTGAGGTAGGGGTAAGGTCTGCGTACACTCTAACCTCCCCAAATTTTACTGATAAGATTTTACTAGATTGTTATTGTTGTTGTTTTTCTCTTATCTTCTGGCTTTCTTACAAGTACATGGAATAAAAAGTCTTGATTTTAGGCTATTATATAATTTACGATGTCATTTGCTTAATTCCCTAATGAAATCTGACTTTTCGTTGATGTATTTTAACCATTACGATCTATGAAGCTTTCTTTCTTATATCTTGTCTTTCTGATCGAGACCAAATTTTTCTTCTTCTTTTTATTTAGTTTAATTATTATGAAATATAACGGCAATTTAGTTGTCAAACTTCTTACTGATTTTTGAAGAATCAATGAAGACTATTCATAAATATGGGAATATTAATTAGGTAATAGAGTGTGAGAATTCTTTATAACAATATCTTTATATAATAGTCATCACTATAAAAATTGAGTTTTTCTTAGAACCAAATATATTATTTTGTTATTATATATACCTTCTATAAACATCACTGTTATAGCAGCCAAAAAAATTCAAATTCAATCGAGTTTTTTTTTTCGTGGTAACATATATTGTTTCGTTTATGTAGGATTGTGTAGAAATTTTGGGAACAAATAAAAGTTTAATTTAGTAGTAGCTATTATTGGAAATAGGAGTTAATAGTAGTGGTAGTTAGCTGTCTTGGGTCCTAAGTGTAGATAATAGAAGTGGGTGGGTCTTTTAATTATAGTAGATGTATATAACTAACTCTACTGTGCATAATCAAAGTAGTTGAAAATTTCTAGAACTCCTTTCTTCTTCCTCACGATTCTATGCTCTGTCAATGGTTAAGATTTCGGCATGGTATCAGAGCTATGGAGATTGATCCGTGAGATTGAGAAATTTATCCAACAAATCTCTATTCAATTCACATCGATTCGTTTTTACATTCCTTAATTCAAAAAATCTCTGTTAAGAAAGCTTGCATGTGCGTCAATGGCGACTGAAAGAGCTGTTAGAATCGATCACACTCATCCGCTATTCCTTCAACCTTCATACACACCTGGACTGGTTCTAATTCCAATCCAACTCACAGGATCGGAAAATTATGGATTATGGAGTAGATCTATGTGTCTTGCTCTTAAGGCTAAGCGGAAGTTAGGGTTCGTGACAGGAGCTTTTGTGAAGGATTCGTTCGAGGAATATCTCCATGACGAGTGGGAAACTTGCAACGCCATAGTGTACAGCTAGATTATGAACTCTGTTTCAAAGGACTTTCTCAGTGGAATCATCTACGCATCAAATGCGCATGCAGTTTGGGAAGATTTACAGGAGAGATTTGATAAGGTAAATCGAGTTCGAATTTTTCAATTACATAGATCAATTTCGAGATTGTCTCAGGGAGGAGACTCTGTGTCTGTATACTTCACTAAATTGAAGGAACTGTGGTCTGAATATGATGTATTAGTTCCTTATCCAGATTGTGGATGCCTAAAATCTAAGGAACACATGACTCACTTGCAACATCAAAGAGTAATGCAATTTTTAGATGGACTAAATGATACATACGACCAAGCTCGTAGACAAATTTTAATGAAAACATCAGAACCCGCACTTAATCAAGCGTATGCACTTATAACGCAAGATGAGAGTCAACAGTATACAGGTGGTGGAGTTGTAGGTCATAAACCAGATCCCTTAGCAATGCAGGCAGGTAGGGGTCATAGTTTTCGTGGAAGGAAGCCATATATGCAATGTGACCACTGTCACATGAAAGGACATAAAAGGAAAATTGTTACAAAATAGTTGGATATCCTAAAGATTTCAGGAGAAGGAAGGCTTTTCAGTCTTATCCTAAAGGGATCCTAACAACAACAAATCATGTGGAAGGTGTTGTGCATAATGAAGGAGGACATATAACTCAAGGTTCACAAGGAGCATCACAAGCAAGAGGAGGAGATTATTTCTTTACAGGAGCACAATACCAGCAAATTCTGGATTTACTGAGGAAGGACTCACCACCACCATATGACATGAAGACACAGAATCAAGCTATAGCTGCAGGTACAATCACTGCACTATCTACCAGTATGAATAATTTATATGAAAGGAGTGGTGATTGGATTGTGGACTCAGGAGCAACTCATCATATCTCATCTACTTTAGACTTAATGAGTAGCGTGAGAAGAGTAGATGGTAGGAAGCAAGATAGAGTGACATTACCAAATGGTGTTACCACAAGAATTGAACACATAGGAAATGCTCTTCTATCAGATATTGATAAGCTTGAAAATGTGCTACATGTTCCTGAATTTAAGTTCAACCTAATGTCAGTGTCCAAGCTTACAAAAGATGTGAAATGTGCAGCCATTTTTTTGCCTACATTATGTATATTTCAGGACCTTTACAATGGCAGGGTGAAGGCGATTGGTAAAGAAAATGAAGGTCTTTACATATTAAAAGGAAGAGGAGTCAGGGCCTTTTCAACAAGGGTGGAATGAGAAGATCGAGTGGTGAAACAACACACCTGTGGCATGAGAGATTAGGACAGGCTTCTATTCCTGCTATGCAACATCTTTCTTTTTTGCATAATAAAGTAGACAGTAGTGTGGAAGATAAATGTACTGTTTGTCCTCTAGCTAAACAATCTAGATTTAGCTTTACTAGCAGTAAAAACAAAAGTACTAGAGTCTTTGAATTGGTTCACATGGATGTTTGGGGACCATACAAGAAAAACACTCATGATAGGAAGCATTACTTCCTTACTGTCGTGGATGATTTCTCCAGAGCTACTTGGATTTTCTTGATGCAATATAAAAGTGAAACTATTACTTTCTTGAAACAGTTCCTCTTTATGGTTAAGACACAATTTGATACTTATGTTAAGACACTGAGAACAGATAATGGCAGGGAATTTTTCAATGCACAATGGAATGAAGTCTTGATGATACAGGGAATTATTCATCAGAGTAGCTGTGTGTATACACCCCAGTAGAATGGTGTAGCTGAAAGGAAACACAGACATATATTGAATACTGCTAGGGCCTTAAAATTTCAAAGCTAGGTTCTAGACATATTTTGGGGGGAATGTGTACAAACTGCTGTGTATTTGATAAATAGACTACCTACTAAAATTTTGAGTGGTAAAAGCCCTTATGAAGTTCTGTATGGTAGAGAGACTTCAATAACACATCTAAGAGTATTTGGATGTTTGTGTTATGCCACTAACTTGGTATTAGATGATAAGTTTGGTGCAAGGGCTAGAGAAGCTGTTCACATGGGATACTCAACCACTCAAAAAGGGTATAGGCTGTATGATTTAGCCACTAGAACCTTCTTCATCAGTAAGGATGTGTCCTTTAGAGAGAATGAATTTCCTTTTAGGAAATCGACACAATTTTTTTTTACACCTAATGATTTTGGCTTTAGTTTTCTGGAGCCAGATTTGCAGGCCCATACAGATACAATACAAGCAGTTTCAAACCATGAAGCAGGACACTGGTCACCAGGAGGAGGAATCTCAAATGAAAATCATGATGCAACACCACAACAAGATGAGGAGACAGACATAATGCATGAAGAACTGATCCATAATGAGCACATACCTACAAATTTACCTGCAGATGCTCACACACAGGATGTCCAAGACACCTCCGGAGTTGAATCCAGTTCCATTGCTACAACTAGACAGTCATTGAGAACAAAGAATCCACCCATATGGCAGAAAGACTATGTCTTGCAATCACAAAACACTCAAAGTGTACCTACCCAATCTCAAACTTCCTTTCATATGACCAGATGTCATCAAAATACAAGTGCTATGTTTCAAAATTCTCAGCCTTGAAGGAACCCTGCAACTTTAAGGAAGAAGTGAAGGATAAAAGATGGATCAATGCTATGAAGCAGGAGACACAAACATTGGAAGATAACCAGACCTGGGAAGTTATTGATCTTCCACCAGGGAAAACTCCTATTGGATCCAAGTGGGTTTACAAGATAAAGTACCAGGCAGATGCACAAGTTGAAATGTTCAAAGCAAGGCTGGTGGCAAAAGGTTACAACCAACAGGAATGATTGGATTATCATGAGACATTCTCACCAATGGCAAAGATGGTGACTGTCGGATCTGTAATACTCTTGCTGCCTCAAAAGATTGGCCTTTGTACCAGATGGATGTTTTCAATGCATTCCTACAAGGGGACTTGTTTGAGGAGGTCTATATGGACTTGCCACAGGGGTTCAAAAGACAGGGGGAAAAAAGGTGTGCAAACTACTTAAGTCTTTATATGGGCTTAAACAAGCCTCTAGGCAATGGAATTTGAAACTCACAGAAGCATTGGTAGGAGCAGGTTTCACACAGAGCAATTATGATTACTCTATGTTCACCAAGAAGACAGGAGAGGACATTGTCATTATCCTCATTTATGTTGATGATTTGTTGCTAACTGGAAGTAGTAAAGATTTGATTGATGAAGCTAAGGAGACTTTACACAAACATTTTAAACTCAAAGACCTAGGAGAGCTGAAATAATTCCTAGGAATTGAAGTCTTGAGATCTAATCATGGGATACTGCTCAATCAAAGGAAGTATACCTTGGAGCTTATTTCTGAGATGGGCTTAAGTGGTGCCAAACCAGCATCGACACCACTTGAAGTTAATCAGAAACTTACAACAGTTCAACATGACAGAACTACTGGAATGAAAAATGAAGATCCTTTAGTGGATGCAAGCAGTTATCGAAAACTCATAGGGAAATTACTGTACTTGACAGTAACTCGACCTGATATCAGCTATGCAGTGCAGGCTTTAAGTCAATTCATGCAACAACCCAAGAAAACTCATATGGAGGCTACCTCTAGGATAGTAAGATACCTCAAGGGTACACCAGGAATGAGAGTCTTACTGCAAAGAGGTAATGCAAATAACTTGGTTGCTTTTTGTTATTCAGATTGGGCTGCCTGCCCAATGATAAGAAGGTATGTTAGTGGATATGCAGTTAAATTTGGTGATTCATTGATTTCATGGAAGTCAAAGAAACAACATACTGTTTCACGCAGCAATGCAGAGGCAGAATATCGTAGTATGGCTTCAGCAGTTTCAGAAATTGTATGGTTGTTAGGGCTGTTTCCAGAATTGGGAGTATGCATCCACAAACCAGTTACATTGTTTTGTGACAGCAAGGCAGCAATGCAGATAGCTGCAAATCCCATATTGCATGAACGTACTCAACACATCGAAGTTGATTGTCATTTTGTTCGAGAACGTATCAAGGATGGTATGTTAATTACCCACTATGTATCTACTAAGGACCAATTAGCAGATATCTTCACCAAAGGTTTGTCATCTATACATCACAGATGTCTACTCAACAAGATGGGCGTGTTGAATATTCTCCACCCTCAAGCTTGAGGGGGAGTATTGGAAATAGGAGTTAATAGTAGTAGTAGTTAGTTGTCTTGGGTCTTAAATGTAGATAATAGAAGTTGGAGGGTCTTTTAATTATAGTAGATGTATATAACTAACTCTATTGTGCATAATCAAAGTAGTTGAAAATTTCCAAAACTCCTTTCTTCTTCCTCACGATTCTATGCTCTGTCAATGGTTAAGATTTGACAGCTATCATTCTTGTTCTTTATGTATGAGTTAAAAGTTAGAATCTTTAATTGGGTACTTCTAAATTTTTTGGTTTTATGCGTGGCCATTAATGATACCTTCATTTGTAATTACTTTGGTCTATTGTTTTCGAAATAAATTAGTTCCAAACTGTGAGGAACATTCGCCAGACTAAATTGATTATAATGTCAGATTTTTCCCGTATGTTACATCATTTAATTGTTGTTGAATTACTGCCTTTCTAGATTTATGGAATTATGTAGTTGGTACAATATACTCACAAAGTTTTTTCGGGCAAAATACAAAAATGACCCATCGAACAAAATCAATTGCATTTGCAAACTAAAAAATATAATGCACATATACACAAAAAAAATATGTACGTTATCGGTTGTTTTTTTTAGAGTGGCTAAAAGCATACATTTCTTCAGTTTCTTTCTTTCAATCATTTGGTATCCGGCGCTCACTATTTGTAGAAATGACACTAGGTAGCCGCCCTAAAGGGCTGCTATTTAGGAATTAGTCCGTCCGTCCTGAATTTCAGTTTTTCAGTTCAAATTTTCAGGACAAAAAGTCCCGCGTTGTCTTGAAATTATGGTTTTTAGTTTAAGATTTCAGGATATAATAAGTATTGAATAATCTCTAAATAACATCCCTGAGAATGGCTATCTGTGCACTTGTTCTTCACTAATTCGACTAATATGGGTTCGCGTAACGTAGAGACTATTAAAGGAAGATGCTCCCTATTAAAAATTTCTCCATTTTGATAGCTCGAACTCAAGACCCCGGATTAAGGATGAAGAACTTTATCCGTCCTAACATATATTACTTGGTCGTAGATCCTTACAAAGTCATTTATTTGCTTACTGACTTAACTGGGGAGATTTTCTGATGAAACTCTGGGCTTTGTTTATTGCAATTTGTGGGTCAATACAACCTCATGGGCCTATTTGTTTGGGCTTTGATTATCAAGCCAGCCCAGTTATAACCCAAACACTGATACCTCTTAGTAGAGATTTAGTTCAAAGGATGCGTTGTGTTCTTGAAAGTCATTATTTAGAATTTCAACTTACTTTAATTTTAGGAAAACTTACACAAATGTCCCAAATAAGTCTCAACTTACGAACCTTTAGCCATTAGTCATAAACTTATCAAAACTAGCCAAACACATATAAAAATTGAAAAATCAAATAAGGTTCTTTCTCTCAAAGAATCATATGTAAAAGTCTCCTTCTATATTTTTAAGCGTGATTAGCAACATTAGATGCAAGACGGAAAGGAAATTTCATGGATGAGGTAGCAAATAAGGTGATGAAATATAAAAAAAAGACAATAGTCCAAAAATTTAAGCAAACAATAAACTTTTTTAATGGGTATAGTTGAAATTTATTGAAAACATATAGATAAGTCAATATATAAAATTTAAGAAAGATTGGAGGTGATTTGGACTGGTTTCGTGTCAAAATTCGTAGTTAAATCGAGTTCAAACAATTCTTCTGAGACACATGTATCAAACATGTATCACGCATGTATCTCACACACAAGTATACATATGATACATAATTGATACAAATATGATACATATATGATATACAAATGGTACACATATTATTTTTTTCATGTTCAGTTATTACTTCGAATTTTCACTTCAAACCACCTCAAAACTTCACCAAATTATCCCAAAATTGATATTCAAGCTCCTTAAGATATACCCAACCTATTCTAATAATACTCACTCAAAAGAAAGTAAAAATTTGACTTTTTTTGCTACAAATAGCTAATTGGCTAACATTAGTAATATTTTATGAATTGATAAATTTTTGTAGTGAGCTACTTATAAGTGGACATAGCTGATAGTTTCCCTTAATTTTACCGATTTATAAAAGTATATTTCAAATGTTTATCTAAACATTTGTTTTCGGACTGTGTTAGACAATATACAACGAATATGTCTCACTCCAAAATAAGTTAGGGGTCGGTTATATGTATCTTCACTGATCATGTTATTTCATTCAAATTCGTTGGAAAACCAACATTATACAAAATATATTTAAAACAAGGGCGAAGCTATGTTGGTTGACCACCCTTCGCCGAATCGTAGGCCATCATCGTGAAGCGGAAGCGTTAATTGAAATTGATTTCTCGTTCTTTGCACTAGCTTTCGTTATCGCCGTCTTTAATGATGGAAGAGAGAAAATAAAATATGTTAACCCTAATGGGTGGGGAGATGACCAATTTATAGAGGTTCTCACTTAATCTGGTACGTCCATCAAGTAACCAATCAGACAGATGAGATTTGACCATAATTAAATATTAACTATGGGCCTTAACTTATAGGGCCACCAATAAACGTAAGAAAATCTTACATTCTCCCACTTGACCTAATAATCACATAATATTAATATTTAATAATATAAACATTAGTTGCGCATAAACGAATCTCTTCTATAATGTCCATCATAAATACCATAATACGATAAACTGCTTAATGTGAGTTATGACAGTTATATATAATTTATCTACATACTCCCTTTCATATACTACAACATTAGTAATTTATCATATCAGGTCAATAAGCTATAAAATATTATGGTCCACAATAATGTCTCATTGAAGCTTATCCTGTAATATCTCAAAACAATAATGTGTACACCATTATGAGAAACATGAAATCATTAATGTATATCAGAAACACATAAATGAGCTCAGAGTGTCAAAACATCATAAATACATCAGTCATAAATACAACCAAAACCCATTCTATGTACATGTTCTTTAAATATCTTTGGTTGTAAATCTTTCGTTAACGTATCTGCAATCATGAGATCTGTTCTAATATGCTCAAGTGACACTCTTTATTTGTGAATTTCCTCCTTGACGGTAAAGTACTTTAACTCCATATGTTTGGCACCTTTGGAGTACTTATCGTTCTTGGAGAAGAATACTGCTGTAGAATTATCACAGTAAATTTTCAGCGGCTTGATAATAGTGTCAACAACCCCAAGTCCTGAAATAAAGTTTTGCAGCCATAATGCATGAATTGTGGCTTCAAAACATGGCACAAATTCTGCTTCCATCATGGAGGTAGCAATGACATGACAGATTGTTTGGCACTCTTCCAGGTACCTCGAAACTTTTTTTGTAGCTTTCCAGTGATCAATTCCTAAGTTACTTTGATATCTTCCTAGCATTCCGACCGCAAAACTAATATCCGATCTTGTGCAAGTCTGAGATACATCAGACTACCAACAATAGAAGAGTAAGGAATTGATTACATTTCTTTTCGTTCTGCATCATTCTTAGGGCATTGCTTGAGACTAAATTTGTCCCTTTTTTGTATTGGCACAATTCCTGCTGAACAATTGTTCATATTAAATCTCTCTAGAATTCTTTCGATAAAGTATTTCTGAGACAATCCCAATAATGCTTGTGATCTATTGCGGAATATTTCTATTCTATCACATAGGTGACTCACCCATATCTTTCAATTCAAAATTCTTGGAGAGAAATCTTAGTCTCACGCAATATACCTAAATCATTAGCAGCAAGTAGAATATCATCAACATATAAGACTAAAAATATAAACTTGCTCCCACTGATTTTTTGGTAAATACACCGTTAAACGATATTTTTCACAAATTCAAAAGATGTTATGGTATCATTAAACTTTATATACCATTGTCGTGAGGCTTGTTTTAGTCCATATATTGACTTCTTCAGTTTACACACTATTTGACCTTTTTCTTTAGTTTCGAAACCCTCTGGTTGGTCCATATAAACTTCCTCCTCGATATCTCCATTAAGAAAAGGAGTTATCACATCCATTTGGTTTAAATCTAAATCATAACGAGCCACCAAAGTCATAATAATTCTCAACGAGTCTTTCTTTAAGACCGGTGAAAAGGTCTCTGTATAATCAATGTCTCCTTTCTGAGTATAATCCTTGGCAATAAGTCAGGCTTTGTATCGTTCAATATTTTCATTTGAATCGCGTTTGGTCTTAAAGACCCATCTACACCCGATTCTTTTAGAACTTCTGGCAATTCAACAAGATTCCAGACTTTATTGTATTCCATGGATTTTAACTCTTTCTTCATGGCATCAATCTATTTTCTAGACTCATTACTTTCTATGACTTGTGAAAATGAAACCGGATCCTTATTAAGACCAATGTCAAAATCTGACTCTTGCAAATAAACCATATAATCATCCGAAATAGTCAATTTTCTAACTCTTTGAGATTTTCTTAATGGCATTTCTTGTAGTTCATTTGTGTCAGATTTTTGTAAGTTAGTTTTTTCAAGAAGTGTTTCATCCAAATATTGCTCGGTGTTGTCAAAGTGTTCTTCAATAATTGGAATAATATTTGGTATTTGTGTGGAAGTAGGCACATTCGTGGGTAATAGAATATTGACCATTACCTCTTTTATTTCCACACTTTGCTTTTCAATACTCCCACTAGCTTCATCATTCTCAATGAATCTTGCATTACCGGTTTCAACAATTCTCGAACTATAGTTTGGACAGTAAAACACATACCCTTTAGATTTTTCTGGTTAACTAATAAAGTAACCACTTACTGTTCGAGAATCTAATTTTTTTCCGTGTGGATTGTAAGATCTAGCTTCCGCTGGGCAACCCCAAACATGCAAGTGCCATAAACTAGGTTTCCTTTCTATACACAGTTCAAAAGGGGTCTTTGGAACTGTCTTACTAGGAACTCTATTTAATAAATATACAACAGTTTTAAGAGCATACATCCACAATGACTTAGGTAATGAGGAATTACTTATCATGCTCCTAACCATATCAATAAGTATTTTATTACGCCTTTCTGCAATACCATTTTGTTGAGATGTTCCTGGCATAGTATACTGTGAACGTATGCCATGTTCCTCGAGGAACTTTGCAAATAGACCTGGACATTGTCCTGATTCATTATATTTTCCATAATATTTACCACCTCTATCTGACCTAATAATTTTCACCTTTTTATCTAATTGCCTTTCAACCTCATTAACAAACACCTTGAGAGCATCTGTTTCTTGAGATTTTTCTTTCAGCAAATAGATGTATCCATAACATGAAAATCTTCAATAAAAGTAATAAAATATTTCTCTCCACCAAAAGATGGAACATCAAAGGGTCCACAAATATCGGTGTGTATAATTTTAAGAAGCTGGGTGCTTCTTGTGGAACCTTTCATACTATGCTTAGTTTGCTTTCCCTTAATACAATCCAAACATATAGTAAGATCAGTAAAATTTAGATTCGGAAAAATCTCATTCTTTACTAATCTTTCTAAACTTTCTTTGGTTATATGACCCAAACGTCTATGCCACAAGTAAGCAGAACATTCATTTAGTGAACTACGTTTAATTCCAACATTATGCTGAACAATAAGAAGGGATTCAGAAAAACCAATATCGAGTTTCAATTTATATAAACCATCACTAAGAAAATCAAAAGCATAAAAAATATCATTCTCATATAAATTAAAACATCATTTTCAAACTTTAAAATCAAATTTAGAAACATCAAGTCTTGAAAGAGAAATCAAATTCCTAGAAACTGAAGGTAGTAAATCAAATTCTGCTTATATTGCCGAGTCTATTGATTTGTGGCATGGTAGACTAGATCATGTTAATATTGCTTCTATTAAAAGACCTAGAAAAATGGAATTAGTTCCTGCAGTTAATGTTGATGATTTTTCTAAGTGTCCTGTTTGTGTAGAAGCAAAACATACCAAAAAGCCTTTTAAGAATGAAACTAATAGAAAGATAAAATTGCTTGAACTAGTGCATTCAGACTTAGCAGATTTCAAGAACACTGTTATTTGTGTGGAAGTAGGCACATTGGTGGGTAATAGAATATTGACTCTCACCTCTTTTATTTTCACACTTCGCTTTTCAACACTCCACCATTCTCAATGAATCTTGCATTACCGGTTTCAACAATTCTCGAACTATAGTTTAGACAGTAAAACACATACCCTTTAGATTTTTCTGGTTAACTAATAAAGTAACCACTTACTGTTCGAGAATCTAATTTTTTTCCGTGTGGATTGTAAGATCTAGCTTCCGCTGGGCAACCCCAAACATGCAAGTGCCATAAACTAGGTTTCCTTTCTATACACAGTTCAAAAGGGGTCTTTGGAACTGTCTTACTAGGAACTCTATTTAATAAATATACAACAGTTTTAAGAGCATACATCCACAATGACTTAGGTAATGAGGAATTACTTATCATGCTCCTAACCATATCAATAAGTATTTTATTACGCCTTTCTGCAATACCATTTTGTTGAGATGTTCCTGGCATAGTATACTGTGAACGTATGCCATGTTCCTCGAGGAACTTTGCAAATAGACCTGGATATTGTCCTGTTCCATTATATTTTCCATAATATTCACCACCTCTATCTGACCTAATAATTTTCACCTTTTTATCTAATTTTCTTTCAACCTCATTAACAAACACCTTGAGAGCATCTGTTGCTCGAGATTTTTCTTTCAGCAAATAGATGTATCCATAACGTGAAAAATCATCGATAAAAGTGATAAAATATTCTCTCCACCAAAAGATGGAATATAAAAGGGTCCATAAATATTGGTGTGTATAATTTCAAGAAGCTTGGTACTTCTTGTGGAACCTTTCTTACTATGCTTGGTTTGCTTTCCCTTAATGCAATCCAAATATATAGTAAGATCAGTAAAATTTAGATTCGGAAGTGTGATGACCCAAGGGGTCATTTTATAAATTTAGAATCTGTTCCATGCTAAATAACTATAAAATACTAAAATTAAATACCTCGATTTACGTGCATATTCCGGGCGTGAAATCGAAAAGCTTTTATGTGAAAATATGAGAAATAATAATTTTTAGAATTTAAATTTGATATAAGTTGACTTTGGTCCACATTTTGAGTAAACGGACCCGGATCTGTATTCCGACAATCTCGGAAGGTCCGTAGTAAAATATAGGACTCGGGTGTATACCCGAAAATGAATTCCGAGGTCCCAAGCCTTAGAAATCAATTTTTGAGAGAAATTATTTTGCTGAAATGTTCATGAATTTAAGAAAAGAAGTAATGCTAAAAATCATTGGTATCGGGTCCATATTTTGGTTCCGGAGCCTGGTACAACTTTGTTATGGTGTTTAGAGGTTAACTGTGAAATTTGGTGAAAAACGAAGTTCGTTTGACGTGATTCAGACATCCGGTTGAGAAGTTGTGAACTTTAAGAGTTTTTGATGAAAATGATGAGTTTTGAGGTTTAATTCATAGAATTACATGTTATTTTCATGATTTTATCGCACGAGCAAGTCTGTATGATGTTTTTAGACTTGCGTCCATCATTTGTTTAGAGGCCTGAGTACTTGGGTGAGTTTCGGATAGGCCACAGGGTGTTTTACACTTAGAAAGAGTTGATGGTTTTCTGGTTTGCTGGTGCCCAATTTTTTTAATGCTATGCGATCGCGTAGGTAGACCTGCGATCGCACAATGTAGGCTCAAGGGGGTCCCCAGGTTTTTTTATGCGAACGCAGCACCAACGACGCGATCTTGATGCTCACCCAGGCGAAGCTATGCGATCGCACCCCCAGCTCTGCGATCGTGAAGAGTTAAACGAGCCTGGGGGAGGGGGAGGTCAGTGCTCTATGCGATCTCACCCTCCTTCTCGCGATCGCGGTTCACCATCTCCCATACCCAATGCGATCGCAAACCATTTCCCGCAATCGCATAGGCCTTCCGCCCATCTAATATTAATACTTGTTAAAAAACGGGCAGAACCCTTTCTTCTCCAAATTTTCGAAGTTCCAGCTCTAAAAACGATTCTTCTTCAGCAATCTTCATCCCCAATTCATAGGTAATCAATTTCAAACCTTGTTCTTTCAATTCCTTACTGTTTTGTATCACTTTTAAAGCAAAAACAAAGGATTTTCATGGTAAAAATCTAGGTTTTGGGTAGAATTAGGGATTTTTGTAAAAATCAAATTTTTATATCAAATTAAGGTCGGATTTCAAAACTAATGGCATATTTGGGTTCTTGGTTGAATGGGTGAACGTAATTTGGTCCGAACCCCGAGTTTAGATCAAGTGGGCCCAGGATCGGATTTTCACTTTTTTTGAGAAAACTTAGGAAATTTTTTATTTTTCAATAAAGTTAGTTCCTTTAGCATTAGTTAATTATATTAAGTTAATTTTGATTAGATTCGAGCAATTTATAGGTGAATTCAAAGGGAAAAACAATAATTGAGCAGTGAGCGGCCTACAGAATTGAGGTAAGTGTTTGGTCTAACTTTGGCTTGAGGGAATAGGACTCCCCATTTGTTTGCTATGTGAAATGCATGGGCGTGATGTATAGGTGTGATGATGAGTATCTATGCACCACCCAAATTGTATGTTATACATGATCCTTTCTCGTTCCCCACTTATTTGATCATTACCTTAGCTGTTATATGTTCATTATGGTTTCTATGACTATTTGGCCTGGTTGAATTGTTGTTAGTTATTGTTGTGACTATTTGGAAAGAGTATTGGTTGTTTGAGTTGGTTTCTTGGTGATATAAATATGGTTGAGAGGTTTGGTATTGTTTGTATGAATTAAAGGTATTTATATTTGATATTCCTGTTGGTTTCATGATTGAGAGGTTATTGATGAAGTTATGAGAATAATGCAGTTTATTATTTATAATTGTTGAGACAAAAGTATTGTGAAAGGCTTGGCCTGAATTTGTGAAATCTTAAATAAATTGATATGATATGTCTGGTGGGAGCGGGTTGCACGCCGAAACAAGGAGTGATAAGGGTGGACAAGTGGGATCGGGTTGCACGTCGCAACATGAGTAATAAGGGTGATATTTTAGGGAGGAGCAATAAGGGAGGACAGGTGGGAGCAGGTTGCACGCTGCAACAAGGAGCGATAAGGGAGGACGCTTATATTTTTACTGATTTTCAAAGGAAATAAAGATTTGAAAAGCTAAATGAATATTTTTACTATTTTGTTTGTTTGAAAAAAAAAACAAAGATTTGAAACTTTCTATCTTATATTACTATTTTCGTATTTTGGCACTACTTTTATTCAAAGTTAAAGTTTGGAAATTTTTGAAGAGTTATTTGAGAATTGGTTATAACTGAGTTGATTTATTTTTGTTGCAACACTTATTTATTTATTTGTTTAGACTTCCTGCTGGCTTTATTATTTATTGTTGTTATCGATTATATTGTTGAAGCCAGACTTAGCCTCGTCACTACTTCGCCGAGGTTTGACTCGGCACTTACTCAGTACATGGGGTCAGTTGTACTGATACTACACTCTGTGCTCTTTTGCACAGATCCAGGTGCTAGTCAGCAGTAGAAGATTTCAGGACGACCACCCGATTCATTTGGAGATACGGGGTACATCTGCCGGCGTTCGCAGATTCCGAGAGTCTTCTCCTATTTTTACATACACTGTTTTATATCATTTAAAATAGTTACACTATTTCTTTCAGCCGTTATTTGTAGTATTCTTTAGTAGTTCGTGAATTGTGAAACCAGACTCTGGGGTAGTTCTAGATTCCTTTATATCATTAGTTTCGTGGCTTGGTTTAATTAAATAATTGTTTATTTCTCTTTATTGTTGTTGAGAATTATTCTAACTAAGTTCATTTGGAAGTTATTTATTTTTGCTTAAGTAATTAATTAAGAAAAATAGTCAATCGAATTCTAACATTGGCTTGCCTAGCAAGTGTGGTGTTATGCGCCATCACGATCCCTGAGGTTGGAAATTTAGGTCGTGACAGGAAGGATCTCATTCTTTACTAATATTTCTAACCTTTTTTTGGATATATGACTCAACCGTCTATGCCACAAGTAAGCAGAATATTCATCTATTGAACTACGTTTAATTCCAACATTACGTTGAACAGTAAAAAGGGATTCAGAAAAACTAATATCGAGTTTCAATTTATATAAACCATCACTAAGGAAACCAGAACCATAAAAAATAACATTCTAATATAAATTAAAACATTCATTTCTAAACTTTAAATCAAATCCAGAAACATCAAGTCTTGAAAGAGAAATCAAATTCCTAGAAACTGAAGGTACATAAAGAGTCTGTAATAGATCAAGGTGAAGTCCAATCTCCATTATCAAACGATAAGTCCCGAAGCCTTCAATTGGAGCCTTCATATGATTTCCCATGAACAAGAAATCCTTATTTGGATTTGTAGTTTGAATCGTAAGGAATCCTGCAACGTAGTAGACACATAAGCAGTTGCACCGGAATCAAGCCACCAAGTATTATTAGGAACTTCTACTAAATTTGATGCAAAACATACAAAAGCACTAATTGTACCTTTCTTTTCGAACCAAGCTTTACGTTTCAGGCAATCTTTCTGATAGTGTCCTTTCTTGTTACAGAAACGACACATATCTGCCTTATGTTCCTTCTTATCATCCTGTGGAGCTTTAGCAGGTGCTTTATTCTTCTTGAACTTGTTGGCCTTTACCAGCTCCTTGACCCATGAGGTTAATTGAATGACCCTTGTTTCTTAAGTCTTGACTCCTCCTGAGTAAGCATACTGGACAATTCACTAATATTCTACTTATCCTTAATAATGTTATAGTTAATTTGAAAAGGTCCATACCCAGGAGGCAACAAGTTCAGAATAAATTGAACCAAGAAGGAGTCATCAAACTTCATGATCTTGAGTTAGTCATCTCGATGATGTGATTTTGCATACTACGCGACCATAAAACTTCATGATCTTGAGTTCATCCATTAGTGTACCATCGAGAAACTTATCTGCAGAACAAAAACGTTCTTCCACAAACTTCAGCTATTCCTTAGCACTTTCTGTTTGTGGAGTAGTACTCTTAATGTTGTTGGCAATATTCATTCGCATAAACATAAGGCTTATCCTGTTAGAGCGTTCCCATGCTTTATAGAAAGACTTCTCATCCGCACTGCTCGAATCAGTAATGGCAGCGGGCTTATTATTCAGCAGAGCCAAGTCAAGATCCATCACACCTAAGTGGAACTGGACTTGTTCATGCCATTCAAAGAATTTCAATCCATTGAACACAGTAACAGACGAAGCATGCGAATGAAAAAGAATAGCTGCAAAATAGATAATACATGCTCACAAATCAATATGGATTCAACAATACAGTTAAAGCATATCGCAATTCTCTTTTGGGTAATACTACGACACACTATCATAATTTAAATGCTATTTAGTCTTTAATAGGTAATTAACATTTTAAACCAAATACATATACCATCTTTGGACAAACAATATATATTTGACTAAGAATATTAATTTATCTCATCATATTCACTATTCATAGAGTAATTGATTCACTTTTGGTAAATTCTTAAGTTCTAGCAATAGTAAAAATTAATTTATCCACTAATTTTTAATTATAGTCAATTCATTAATTTCATGAATAAACTACAATTTTATGTATGCATATTTTTCATAAATATAATAGTTTGGCCGCTTTGACGACTAACAAACTATATAAACATAAACACACACATAAAATAAATATAAGAAGATCTTGTGTATGTGAATACTTTAAATAATCTAGTTTGATCACTTTGGTGACTAACAAACTATATAAACAATAATCACATACATAAAATAAGTATATATAGGTTTATCAACTTAATGACCAAAATACATTATATGGCCCAAAAGAAAATATTTTAGAGCAAAGCATAATTTACCAATAAGCTAAAACTTAAAGCAGTTTGATTGGACAAAATACTAATAACGAGCATAAGTAATCTAACTGAAAAGGCCACACAATGAATTTCACTTTAAATTGAAAAATTCTTTGTCCACTAATGAAACTTTGGGATAATTTGTCCCTACATGTATTCTTTCCCGAACAAACACTTTATTTCCATAGTTTCTCTAGGCAATCATTAATCGTTGCTAGCACTTTTAATGAGAAACTTATAAACTTGAGGGGTTAGAATAAATCAGATGTAGCATCCGGCAAAAACTATCACACGTATTCAAATCAACTACATAGTGGTTCCCTAATCTTTATTAATATATAATTAACAAAACACAATCCTAGAGCAAATCAAAAGAATTGTCGACGGTATTAACTTTCTGAAAGTTGGCATCGTTATGGCTTTAACAACAAAGCTTCTTTTATTTTACTTAATAATTTAATGATAGACGTCATGAACGAAATTGCTTAAAAATAGTAATAGACATAAGTGTTCTATCAACAATTACCTTTAACAGTATTATGTTAATTTCAAAAGGAACACGAAGTCCAAAAATAGACACAGAATTCATACATGAACACACGTTATACATATATGTGTTTAACAGTTATTCTTTCACGAAGATTATCAGTCCAAGTAATCCAGACTCTGATACCACATGTAAACATCAATTTTAATTGCATACCAGGATCTTGAACATGGTACTCTTACACAAAATCATTACAGAAAACATACATGAATCGTAAGCCATCATCGTGAAGCGGAAGCGTTAATTGAAATTGATTTCTCGTCCCTTTCCCTAGCTTTCGTTACCGCCGACTTTAGTGATGGAAAATAGAAAATAAAATATGGTAACCCTAATGGGTGGAGAGAGGACCAATTTGTAGAGGTTCTCACTTAATCTGGTACGCCCATCAGGTAACCAATCGGACAGATAATATTTGATTATAATTAAATATTAATTATGGTCCTTAAACTTATTGAGCCACCAATAAACGTAAGAAAATCTCACAAAGAGTGCATACAAAATAGCAGTATAATAGTTAAGGATATAAGTTTATGTATAAACACATATTATGTCAAATATTACGAAACCTTTTTTGTGTGCATATGATATGGTAGTTGTCGGTAAAGTTGAAGGGAGCTTTGAGTGTGACCTATAAAAATTACGGTTCGAACTATGGAATTAGTCAATAATACTTTATCAGAGTAGACATCCTTTGCAATTCCTTAAATCACGAGAAAGGGATAAAACACAAAGAAAAAGTACAAGAGTAAGTGCTCTCGTCTTGTAATTGCCTTCAGTTTGGTTTTAAGGAATCTCTTGTATTTTCTGTTCTTTTTTCAATTAAATTTTCAAAAAGTTTTTTTTTCCTTTTCACTTGAGGGACCAAATCGCACGTATGAAGGTTAGATATACTTAAATCAAAATTCGGGGATTAAAACTAGAATATACCAATGAGTTTTGGACTAATTAAAATAATCATTTTTCCATGTTTGCTTGTATCGCAGTCGATATGGTTTAAGCAGTTTTCTTGCTTTGCTTATTTAAGTCTTACTCAATTAGACCAAATTGAATTATTTAGATTAAAAAATTAATATGTTTGTGCAACGACATTATGATTATGGTAGATCTATAAATGTTTGATGAACCTTTACATTCTAATTAATATGAATTATCTGTCTTAACTTTACGAGACAATAAAATTTTGAAGTCGGACTTCCTAACATATATATTTTTTAAAAATTCTTACACTGGTATCTGTAGAATCTAACGGAGTAGCTAATTTTCAAATTAATTGTAGTTTAAGTTTTAAAATATTCAATTCAAGTCTTGTTTTCTAAGACGAAGTTGACCCACATTCTATCATATGTCAAAACTAATTACATCGATAAAAAAAAAATTAAATTGTGTCATTTAAATTATACAAGAGATTTGCAGATGTAATGGACTGTTTAGGGGTGTCAATGCATCTTTAAAAATCGGTTAAATCGACCGAACCGAATCGCACCGTACCGATTATTAGATTTCTTTAGATAAAATCGTAGGGTTTTGATATAAACATATAACCATACCGATAAATTAGGTAAATTTTTTATTTTATAAAAATAAATCGAAATACTGAACTGTACCGAGTAAATTTATATATGAAAATTTCTTTTATATATTAATTTCAAAAAATAACAAAGTATTAAAATATTTTCCTTGGGCCTTTGGATTATGGAAATGGCTACAAGCCAATGGGTAACTAGTCGGGCAAATATCATTTTTAGCTTGCTGCAGAAACTATTTACATCTAATTGTCACAAAAGTGTATAAATATTTTATAGTGAGAGCGGCTATTGATAAACGACCAAAAATGCATATTTTTCGGTGTACTTTCATCTCATAACTTGTGTGGTTACGGTAGGTTACATGAGTTTTTGTAGTGAATTATGCTCATTACGTGCATTCTTATGTGTAGGAGCAAGTTGGAGGAAAAATGAGCAAAAGAAGTTGATTCAGTACCAAAAGACAAAACAAGGACTTTGCTCGTTCGTTCTCGCGCGCACACGAGAGAGTGAACGAGCTAATTGAGGAAAAGCTTGAGAAAAAATAACGGATTATGGCAAAAAGGCATGAAAGTGCACGAGAGACCTAGAAGGAAAAGAAAAAGAGAAGAACTTCGCTCGTTCACTCTCGCGTGCGCACGAGAGAGTGAACGAGCTCTATTCAAAGTGGGCTTGTATTATTTCGCCCCATGCAAACTCTATCCCATATAAATTGTATGACCCAAGGGGTCATTTTATGAATTTAGACTCCGTTCTAGACTTATTAGCCATAAAAAGATTAATTTTAACAACCTTGATTTGCATGCGCAGTCCAGGCGTGAAACCGGAAAGCTTTTATGTGAAGATATGAGAAATAATAATTTCTAGAGTTAAAATTTGGAAAAAGTTGACGCTGGTCAACATTTTGAGAAAACGGACCCAGATCCATATTTCAACGATCCCAGGAAGTCCGCAGTAAAATATGGGACTTAGGCATATGCCCGGAATTGAATTCCGAGGTCCCAAGCCTTAGATATCAATTTTTGAAAGAAATTATTTTGCTGAATTATTAATGAAACAAAGAAATGATTTAACGTTTGAAACCGTTCGTATCGGGACCGTATTTTGGTTCCGGAGTTCGATACAGGTTTGTTATGATATTTAAGCCTTCTGCGAAATTTGGTGAGAATCGGAATTTATTTGACGCAATATGGACATCCGGTTGATAAATAGTGAACTTTAAGTATTCTTGAGAAAAATAATGAGTTTTGAGGTTTAATCCATAGTTTTACATGTTATTTTTATGATTTGATCGCACGAGCAAGTCCGTATGATGCTTTTAGACTTGCGTGCATGTTTGGTTTAGAGCCCCGAGGGCTCGGGTGAGTTTCAAATAGGTTGGGGTTGTGTTGCGCTCGTTCTTTCTTCTGCTTCGACGTCGTTTCTTCAAGCATAAATGAAATCATATTGAAAAAATGAGCTCCGATTTCTGTTTTGAATGAAATATTAGATCCGTATCGTAATTACTGACCTGTAGGAAAAAGAATCATCAAATTTGGACATTGTATGAGGATTTTATGGTCATTTTACTAAGGTTGCCATATTTTTCAGGTTAATTACGAAATTGGCACTGACGACGTATTAAAAATCTGCACTATTTGCAAATATTAAAACCTATATATCTCCTTCATTATAAGGTCAAATTGAGTGATTCAAAAGCCTAACTTGACTAAATTTCACAAGGACTCCACTGGAGACATAAAAATCGAGTTTCGGGATAGTTTGGTGATGTGTGGCTAGAATTCATGATTTAACACGTTATGTGCCTTACATTTTATGTGCGTTAATAATAAAAATATACTTTGTATGTGCATAATGGAGTCTATTTCATGTGTAGGTGAATTGGAGATGGAAGCCGAGCTAAAGGGATGCATAAACGTCGAAAATACGCTCAAGAGGCGAAAATGAGTGAACCGGGCTATAGCCGGGCGTTTAGGCTGTAAAGCCTGGTAGGACCAGGCGTTTGGGGGGCGTTTGAGCCCTAACGCCAGGCCTGGCTAGGCTTTATCCAGGCGTTTGGGCCATAAAGCCTGGTCTCTGGTCCGGTCAAATCCGAGTTTTGAAGATTTTAAGTGGTTTCCGGTTTGAATAGAAGTCTCCTACACGATTAGGTTTTGTCCTAAACATATAAATAGACCCAAAAACACAACTTGAATGGGGAGATGCCATTAGAAACAAGAGACGCCTGTGGAATACTACTCAGAGAAGCAAAACATTGAATTTTTACAGCTTTTATTCATTACTTTGTAGTTTAATTATGCAAGTTATTTTAGAGTTGATTATTATGAGCATGATTATCTAATTTCCCTAATCTAGGGTTTTGGTGGAACCCGTTGGGGGATGAACTTATTGTGATATTAATATAGCTTTGATTGGTTGATTAAACTCTATTTGTTCAACTACGTTCTTGTTGTAGTTGATTGAAG
>ML365291.1:275-95296 GCA_005239505.1 Nicotiana paniculata
TCGTTATCTCTAATCTAACCTCTAAACCCTCGGTTATGACCTAGTTTATACTCCGCGAGTGGTGTTTTTCAAGCAACTATCCAAATATGCACTCTCTCTCAAGTAGATACATAATAAATAGGAATAGTTAATCAAGAGCTCTTTCAATCAACTACAATCAGAACATAGTTGAACAAAAAGAGTTTAATCAACCAAAATATATTAATATCACAATGAATTCATCCCCAACGGGTTCTACCAAAACCCTAGACTAAAGAAATTATCTACTCATGTTATTGAGAATCAAAACTAAAAGAAATTGCATAATTGAAATACAAAGTAAAGAATACTAGATGTAGAAATCGATGTTTTTCACTTCTATGGTGTTTTCGTGTTGAATCCTTCCGAATCTCCTCCGTCTCTTTAAGTTGTGTTGTTTAGGGTCTATTTATATGTTTAGGGCCAACCCTAACCATGTAGGAGATTTCTATTTCAACCGGGAAACACTTAAACTCGTCAAAACGAAACTGGGACACCGGGCGTTTGGGGCCAAACGCCCCCTTAAGGCCAGTGCAGGCCTGGCGTTTGGGCCCTAACGCCCCCTAACGCCTGGGGGTGCCTGGCCTTACAGGGAAAACACCCCCCTGGCGTTAGGGGGGTGTTTTCCCTTAAGGCCAGTGCAGGCCTGGCGTTTGGGCCCTAACGCCCCCTAACGCCTGGGGGTGCCTGGCCTTACAGGGAAAACACCCCCCTAACGCCAGGGGGTGCCCGGCTTTAGGGGCAAACGCCCGACTATCGCCCGGGTGTCTCCTTTTGCGTATTTTCGACGTATTTGCATCCCTTTAGCTCCGTTTCCATCTCCAATTCACCTACACATGAAATAAACTCCATTAAGCACATAACAAGTGTATTTTTATCATTAATGCACCTCAAATATAAGGT
This sequence comes from Nicotiana paniculata, assembly GCA_005239505.1. Classification (NCBI taxonomy): domain Eukaryota; kingdom Viridiplantae; phylum Streptophyta; class Magnoliopsida; order Solanales; family Solanaceae; genus Nicotiana; species Nicotiana paniculata. Next base: position 1,197 of record ML365291.1, read on the forward strand.
ATATCACATGTTAAACTATGCAATTTAGTCTCATCAGTGACTCGTCGCAGGCACCACAGAAGGAGCCCACGAAAAAAATCAGTAGAACAACCAATAAGGAAAATGGTGGTAAAAAGACCAAGGAGATGGAATCCAATAAATCACTTAAAGAAAGCAAAAGTGGAGGTGCAAAACCCTCAAAATCCACGACATCTAGTGACCTTGGAGGAGTTTTTACCAACTTAGTTCTGCATGAAGATTTCCCGTGATGGTATTGAGGCCTCTTGTTGCAATGCTGATAAAGGGGAAGAAAAGAGTGATGACCTACCGTTGGAACCATTTTCAGAAAAGCTCATTGAGTCTATTCCTCAAGAAGTTAACGCGTGCGAAGAAAGGGTTACGTTCACAAACAACGATCTTCTACTGGGTGACACTCTTCACAACCGCCCATTATGCATGGTTGGCTATATGCATGATAAAAGAGTAAATCGAATTTTGGTTGATGGAGGATCCTTAGTGAACATCTTGCCAATTCGCACCGTGAAAGAACTTGGTATTCCCATGAATGAACTCTCAGAAAGTCGTGTGATGATCCAAGATTCAACCAAGGGGGCAAATAGACATAGGCACGATCAGGCTGGGAATCACCATTTAAGATATGCAATCAAGTGCATGTCTGCATGTGATCAATGCGAAGACTTCATACAAAGTCTTGCTTGGAAGGCCTTGGATATATGAGAATAAAGTAGCTCCATCTACCTACCAGCAAATTTTAAAATACTACGAGGGTAAAGTCGAGAAGAAGATAGTTGTTGATGATGAACCATTCACCGAGGCAGAGGCACACTTCGCCGATGCATAGTTGTACTTGAAGAACCGCATTGTGAAGGTGCTAAAATTTGATGATGGCATGAAAAGAAAGAATGACAAGCCCACAACTAAAAGAGCTGAGGTGACTATTGGTAAAGCCAAAGCTGTTACTGAGGAAGTACACGCCAACGCGAATAAATCTCAATAGAGGGGATATTGCGTCTTATGGAAATAAAGTAAATCCCACGCTCCAATATGTCCCTAAAAGTAAGAAAGACGAGGGTGAATCATCTAATCTCCAAACTAACACGCTAAAGGAGTTAACTCTTCCGGTAAAACGAATTGAGGCAGTAAAGTTGTCCAAAGTTTGGTTCCTTCTAGAATGAAGCGACAAACAAAAGTCATGGTTTCGTGTGATGAAGTACTGAAGGTGAAGCCATACGCTGTGGTCTACACTGAAGAACATGATGAAGACAAAGTAAGTGTGGGTTCTTTGTATCATGTTACTGCTCAAAGCGAGCATGGTGTTTTATCTCTAATGGAGGATGACGAGAAATTGGACGATGTTTCACCATGTTATCACATATCCTTCAACGATGGGGACCCTCAAGAAGATGAAGATGCGAAAGATGCTCCCCCGGAACTTTAAGAAGGGGCGAAGGCAACGGTTGATGCCTTAAAAGAAGTTAACCTTGGCAATGAAGAACCAAGACCCACCTACCTAAGTGCTTTACTAGAGGTTGATGAAGAAAGCACTTATATTGAGTTACTCAAGGAGTTTAGGGATGTATTTTCTTGGAGTTACAAAGAAATTTCTGGCTTGGCCCTAAAGTAGTAGTCATCACCTTACGGTCAAGAATCACGCTCGTCCTGTTAAGCAATCTCAAAGGCGCTTTAGGCCGGACTTGGTTCCCCTGATTGAAACCGAAGCTAAAAAACTCATTGAAGCTGGATTTATTCGGGAAGTTAAATACCCAATGTGGGTTTCAAGTATTGTCCTTGTAAGGAAGAAGAATGGCCAGATTCGAGTGTGCGTCAACTTTAGGGATCTCAACAATGCGTGTCTGAAAGATGAATTCCCGCTTCCTATTCCAGAGTTAATGATCGATGCTACTACTGGGTATGAGGCAATGTCATTTATGTATGGCTCGTCAAGCTATAACCAAATTCGCATGGCACCAAAAGATGAAGAGCTTACTGTATTCCGCACCCCCAAGGGTATTCATTGCTACAGGGTAATGCCTTTTGTCTTGAAAAATGTTGGTGCTACTTATCAAAGGGCTATGCAGAATATTTTGACGATCTTCTCCACAAAAATGTCGAATAATACGTGGACGACTTGGTGGTAAAATCGATAAAGAGGGGCGACAATTTGAAAGACTTGAGAATGGTGTTGGAGTTGCTCCGGAGATACCAACTTAGGATGAATCCATTGAAATGCGCCTTTAGAGTTACCTCCGTAAAATTCCTGGGTTTCATTGTCCGGCATCGAGGGATCGAAATTGATCAAGCCAAAGTAGATGAAATTTTGAAAATGCCCGAGCCTTGGGATATTCATGAATTGAAAAGTCTGCAAGGAAAGCTAGCATACCTTAGGAGATTCATCTCAAACCTAGGTGGGAGGTGCCAACCATTCAGTCGCCTCATGAAGAAGGGTGTTCCTTTCGAATGGGACCAAGCTTGTAGCAATGCCTTTGAAAGTATCAAAACTTACTTGATGAAGCCTCCAGTTTTGGCTTCCCCTATACTTGGAAAGTCGTTGATATTATACATTTCAGCACAAGAAAGGTTTGTTGGAGCACTGTTGGCCCAAGAAATAGTGAGGGGAAAGAAAACTCTATTTACTACTTGAGTAAGATGATGACACCAAACGAGCTGAATTATTCACCAATTGAAAATTTATGTTTGACGCTAATCTTCTCAATTCAAAAGTTGAAGCACTACTTTCAAGCTCGTGTCGTTCGTTTGGTTTCTGGAGAAAATCTCATCAAGTTTGTGATATCAAAACCTGACCTTAGTGATCGACTAGAAAGCTGGTACCTCCAATTTCAACAATTTGAAATCGTGTACATCCCTCAAAAGACTATAAAAGTACAAGTGTTAGCGGACTTCTTGTTAGATCACCCTATACTTGATGATTGGGAGCTAACTGACGAACAACCTGATGAAGACGCAATGGTCATTGAAGTTCATCCTCCATGGAAGATGTACTTTGATGGTGTTGCACATCGCGGAGGAGCTGGTGCTTGTGTAGTATTTTTCACTTCTCAAGGTAAAGTTATGCCCTACACTTTTACGTTGACGCAACTATGCTTTAACAACGTTGCTGAGTATCAAGCACTAATACTTGGGGTTGAAAAGGTTGTCGAAATGAAGCGGTTGCAATTGCAAGTCTTTGGTGACTCTCAGTTAGTGGTCAATCAGCTTCTAGGTCAAGAATCCTGAACTACGCCTATATCATGATTATGCTAAAAAGTTAATGGGGTGAATCGATGATGTGACTATTCATCATGTTCCAAGGAAAGAAAATAATAAGGTTGATGTTTTAGCTGCCCTAGCTTTATCATTGACCCTTCCTGATCAAGTGCAAGTTACTGTCTGCCAAAAATGGGTAGCACCGCCGTCAAATGAGGCTGAAGGTGAAGAAAATGAACTCAAGCATCTTGTCATTGTTTCTAAATTTGAGAAAGAATAATGGCGAAAACCCATTATCGACTACTTATGTTATGGGATACTTCCAGAAAATCCGAGGAGAAGGACTGAAATCCGTCGTCGTGCGCCTCGCTTCCTTTACTACAAAGGTACTCTATACAGAAGGTCATTTGCGGGAGTACTCTTGCGATGCTTAGGGGAAGAAGAAGCACTCTAAGCTTTGCAAGAGGCACATTCTGGGGTATGCGGGTCACACCAGTCTGGACCAAACCTCCACTTCCATATAAAAAGATGGGATATTATTGTCCAACGATGGCAAAAGATTGCTTGGACTACACTCAAAGATGCAAGGCTTGTCAATTCTATGTGAATTTTATTCATCAACCTCCTGAAGTGTTGCGCCCGACTGTTGCATCCTGGTCGTTTGATGCTTGGGGATTGGATGTTGTTGGATCACTACCAAAGTCCTCTAGTGGGCATCTATACATCTTGGCTGCAACTGACTACTTCTCGAAATGGGCTGAAGTTGTTGCTTTCATCCGAGTAAACATAATCTATCGCTTTGGCATTCCTCGTTACATAATAACGGATAACAGAAAGACATCCGATAACAGGTTAATGAACAAGATTTGTGATCTCTTTGGCTTCAAGAAATGTAACTCTTCGATGTACAACGCTGTCGCCAATGGTCTAGCTGACGCATTCAACAAAACTCTATGCAACTTGCTAAAGAAAGTCGTCTCCAAATCCAAACGAGATTGGAATGACCGTATGGAAGAAGCTCTATGGGAATATAGGACGACTCACTGTGCGCCAACACAAGCGACTCCTTATTCACTCGTTTATGGAGTCGAAGTTGTCTTGCCACTTGAGCATCAAATACCTTCATTACGACTGGCTATTCAAGAAGAGGTCACCAATGAAGAAAATGATCGACTTCGATTAGCAGAGTTGGAGGCTCTTGATGAGAGGAGGTTGGAAGCTCAACAGAGTCTTAAATGTTATCAAGCTCGATTGTCTCACGCCTTCAATAAAATAGTTCGCCCGAGATACTTTCAAGCAGGAGATCAAGTCCTTGCCATACGAAGACCCATTATTACTTCTCATAAACCTATAGGGAAGTTCACTTCAAAATGGGATGGTTCATATGTCGTACAAGAAGCTTACTCAAGTGGGGCTTACAAGATGGTTGATGCAGATGGCATGAGAATCGGCCCGATCAATGGCAAGATTTTGAAGAAGTATTATCCTTGAAGTTGCAATGCTCCTTGACACATGAGCCTAAACTACATGTTCCTACCCTCCTAGCCCGTATGAGTCTAAATTGTGTACGACCCACACAAAAAATCCGCTAGGTTAAAAACCTTGAAAGAGACGGCCTTAGGAAAAAGTTAGGACATAAAAAATAAAAAATAACATATAAAAATAAAATCACTCATTCTGAACTATGGTATGACTTGATCCTCTTCACCGAGGTACGTAGGCAGCTTAGAGTTTCATTCTGAGTTCAGTCGCGTAAGTCCCAAAGATACATAATCCCCAATAATTGTCCGAATTAAGTACGATGGAATGTAATCCATTCAATCGGCACTTGAAAATTGAGTTGAGATATCATTCTTCTGTTAAGCTTTGGATCCCATTTGATTTAAAATAGTGTCTTCACTGAAATGATGACAATGTTTGCATCAAAGTCTGTGGATTCTCTATGTCTTCATGTTCGCATAACTTTCAAGTTTGTTGGACTTCATATTCGCTCACTTCCAAAAAAAGGGGGGAAGAGAAAGAGAGGCGTCAAAAGGGAACACAAATATAAGAAGTAAGATTCCTTGGCACAATGTTTCAAATTCGGTGAGACTTGAACTCAAGATGTTGGGTGAGAATGGAGATCTTGAATTTTTATTGATAGGAAGAAAAATATCTTGTGATTTCGAGGCTTCCATACCAAAGCATAAAAGTTTTGGCGAAGTCATGCCAATTTGAAACTATCAGTATATCAAAATTTGATGTTTACTTCGAAATATTATCTGAAACTATATTTAAGGTATTAAATCTTAAATTTTGAAGATGTTTTATATTTTTAAGTCTTGTTTTCATAAAATCAAACAGTTCGTGATTTCGACATTCCTACATCAAGATATAAAAGTTTTGGTGAAGTCGCGCAAATTTGAAACTGTCAACGTGTTGGAATCTAAAGTTAGATTCAAAATAATATCTGGGACGATTATCAAATTGTTTGATTCCGAATTTTGGGTATGTCCTATATCTCGAAGTCTATTTTTCATAAATCAAGCGGTTCATGATTTCGACATTCCTACATCAAGATATAAAAGTTTTGATGAAGTCGCACAAGTTTGAAATATTCAGCGGGTCGGAATTTTATGTTGACTTCGAAATATTATTTGAAACTATCCTTAAGGTATTAACTCCTATGTTTTGGACATGTTTTAGATTTAGAAGTCTAGTTTACAAGAAATCAAACGGTTTGAAATTTTGACATTTCTACACCAAGATATGAATATTTTGATGAAACTGCGCAAATCTGAAATTGCCAGCATGGTGCAATATAAAGTTGGTTTTAAAATGTTGTCCGGGAAAATTCTGAAGGTGCTTTTTTTTAAAAAGGTTTTCGTTGAGAAATTCTAAAGGTGTTCGTCTCGAACTTTTAAAGGCATTCAAAATTTTAAAGTTTTTTGTTGCGAACTCTTAAAGGTGTTCATCTCAAACTTTTAAAGACATTCGAAGTTTTTGGCTTTCGTTCCGAAACTTTGAAAGGTGTATGTCTTGAACTTTTAAAAGTTCTTGTCTTGAAATTTTGAAGGTGCTCGTGGAGAACTTTAAAGAGTCCCCACTGCCGACTTTTAAATATTTCCACCACTAATTTTTATGGATCTTCGCCATGAATTTTATAAGTCTTCACCGCGAACTTTTAAAGTCTTCACCAGAACTTTTAGAGATCTTGACCACGAGCTTTTAAGGATCTTTACGCGAAATTTTATGGGTCTTCGCCGTGAATTTTAAAGGTCTTCACTACGAACTTTTAAAGTTTTTCACCGTAAACTTTTAGAAATCTTGACCACGAGCTTTTAAGGATCTTTACGCGAACTTTTATGAGTCTTCGCCACAAATTTTAAAGGTATTCATCGTGAACTTTTAAAGGTCTTCGTCTCGAACTTATAAAGGACTTCGTAGTTTGACGAAGTTACTTCTAAAAAGAAAAAAAGAAAACAGAGTAAAACAAAAAAGAAAGCACAAGAAAAGAAGAAGAAATTACCTTCGCGTTAATGCTTCCAAGTCGTCAAAAATAGATTCAAAGTGGTTTGCATGCGCTGTTAGTGATGCTAATAAAATAAAGAGTATATTGTATTTATAGAGTTTTTAAAATGCATTGTGGAACATAGGCCGCTATCTCCAATTATCCTTATCCGACTAGAACTCAAGTTGGATTTCAAAGTTAGTGTAACTCAATTCCTAGTAGATTCCAAACCCCGAGGTCCCATATGGAAAAGTTCTCAAACGTAACGTAAGTTCCGAGGAGGGAAATCTTTTACAAGATGGTATTAAAGTGTAATAGGTAAAATGTTTGATCAGTGATCAAAGAAAGCTAATTCTAGCATATCTTAGTGGACACACGTGAATTGTCATGTAGAATCTCAATTCCTTATATTTTAATTCTTATCCAGTTGTATCCTACAACATGTTTTTGCGTGAAGACCAATTGGATATTTGCAAGAAATATGTAAAGTAAAGTTAAAACATTTGTTACATAAATACTTCAAGCCTAGTCTTCAAAAGTTTAAAAAAACCTTGAAGTCTTGAAGTAAGGGGCATTTGTAGGCATATAAATTTTATTGGAATTAAATTCGTAAAATAATTTGGACTATATTTTAAATTCAAGATATATTAGTTCAAATAAATTTATTGGGCTAATATAATTGGATTAGGTATATAAGTCCAATATATATATATATATTAAATAAATAAGTCTTAATCTATTGGGTTAGCCCATTTAATTGGGCTAAAGTGATGAACCTACTTCATTAAGCCCAAGATGTCATCTTCCTAGATGCCCAGTTTGGTGTCATGCATCAAATGACGTGGCACGCCAAGTCAAACACAAGAGAGAATGGGATCACATTACGTGTCAAAATGGCAAGGCATGCCAAGTCACATTAAAAGGCCAATGAAACCGCGTCATGTGTGCAAGTGACATGTTCTGGCCAATCAAATGCGGCATTGTCACACTTCAATTTGATTGGTCGGAAAGAGTTTGTTCTTATCATAACTCTTCCCTCCCACAACTATAAATATGGGTCTTCACAACTTAGAAAAGACACCGGAAGTTATAACAAGAAGCAAGAGGGAGCTCGTGGATCAAACACTGTGTATTTCTCTAAAAACTACAAGCATTCAAGTGTTCTAAGGACTAAAAGATCAAGATGAAGATTCAAGAATAAGTTGCAAACCCTTGGATTAAAAGTACGTCAAGATCAAGATCAGGCTTCAAGAACTTTGATTAAAATAAAATAAAATTCAAGATTAAGCTCGGAGGCTCTTTTATTTACTATTGAAAAGAATAATCAGAGGATTCACCGAGATTGCAAGACTCAAATATTTGATATAAAATACTACGATTGTTGCAATATTTTTCGATCCTGATTTTATTTTCTCGACGCAATTTATTGTCTACAAAGATATTTTTTAACTTATAAATATTTATGTTTTTTTAGGTTAGAACTTAAAGAAAAAATATAAAACTATATATTTTAAAAAATGATGGGAAGCCCATGGGGCTCGCGACCCACATAGGGCTAGGGTGGGTTGACCATTATAAGGGCCATCAAATTGGTGGGCTAACCCAGCCTAGCCCGTCAATCGCTAAAGCGCACGTGGTCTGGATTAGGCTATCCGGACTTAGCCCATATTGACAGCTCTACCATTAAGGGGTCGTTTAGCACATGTATAAGAAGTTGAATAAAGTGTATTAATAATACGGATATTAATTAAGTCAGTATTCACTGTGTATGCAATAGTTCACTGAGATTATCTCTTATTAACTGTATTGTTTGGTATATTAAAATTACATGCATTGCATATTTTTTTAGAAAATTATTTGTTTATTAAAATACCCTTCAAATTCTTTAGGGATAATTAAATTAATTTGGTCTATATAGTTTGTGCAAATGTTGATCCAAGATGGTGTGTCCATGGAGAAATTGGCCTCACAGAAGAGGAAGATGAAGAATCCCACGATTGTAGAGAAATGTACTTTAATTTTTAGAAAAGGAGTTACGATTGTTTATCATTTTTCTGTTAAATATGATATTTTAATAGAGGGGATGATTAATTGAAAAGATCCAATATTAGAAAATGGGGTGGAAACAAATTAGAAAAGGAAAATTTGGCAACTAGTCTCGTATTTACATAAATGAAAAACAGGAAAAAAGAATTTTAATCAAGTATAAAATTTGAATAAGAAATTTTTAACTAAGATCGTGCATGTAGTAATAATTTTGGTATTGCTAAGACCATAGACAAGTAAAAGTGGATATCTATTTTTAGTATGGTGGACAAGTAAACTTGGACGGAAGGACTAGTAAATATTAAGACTTAAGGAATCAGAAATTCTTTTTCAAATTATACATAGAATTTCGTGAGATTATCCTTTAATCAACTTGAAAATTATTTTAAATGATGATGGATTTAACATACAACAAATTTAAGGTTGCTTTGGTTGTTGTGGCAACATATTGCTTCATGCCCGGGGTTGTCTTTTACAGTTTAGTTCATGTGAGAAATCCTAATTGTTTGATAAAAAAGTATAACACTTTTTGCTAAACTAATTAAAAGATAAATAAGGTGAAGGGCAAATCCTAGTCAAGCACAATAAATCTTAGATCTAATCACGTGCTTAAACAGTAAACTCCACTAATGCATAGAACCAATTATGAGGTTATTAAATGAAGCCTTTGAGAATAAATGAAGGGACAATAATGAGCAATAATATGAAAATGTCAACAAATATAAATAGGAAGAACGACTCACCTAAATATTGAATGATGTGGATGATTCTTCCCTCTGACAACAATGTGTGACAAATGGATATGAAAATGGACAAAGCATTCTCAAATTGTGTGAGTGGAAAGGTAAAGTTTTGTATTATATCACAAGAGTCAACTTCTTACAAGAGTTCTTATCAGAGTGAATTTTACATGTCTTTTTTCCCCTTTCTTTTACTATTTATATGGAATATTCCCCAAAACCCTAAAAAGTACAACATAATGAATATTCAATAAAATATTCCTTTTGGTAGTTCCATGACTATACTAGACGGCTTTCCTGTTCCTTGCTAGTTGACCTCGGCTTTAGCAGCCAGCTCGGCGGTTGCTTGTTGTTGGACCCTGGTCGACCTCGGCTTATCCGCCCAAGTTGAACTACAATTTTCTCACTTAACAATCTTTCCATGGTGAATTTCCTCGGCTAGATTTTGACTCATACAGTTAGTCCCTCCGCTTATCAAGGTCGCCTATTGTTCGACCTCAATGAGCGAACTTCATTAGTGGCAACTTGGGAAAATTTTGGGCGTGGTGGTCAATTAAGGGTGATTATTGCTGAGATGATGACGTGTCGTCCTGAGGGTTGTGGTCAATGAAGCTGGTGCAAGGTGACGTCACAGCTGCATGCATCATCATTACGCATCTTCCCGATTTGTTACATCGTTCTCGAGCCCATGTCGTTTCGATTCTAGGGACACTGGTGGTTGTTCGCATCGATTTGAACGCCCTAGTTATCTATAAATAAGTAGGGAAAAGCCCCTCAAATATACTTTCGCATTTTCTGAGTTCAACCTTGCACTTTGCTTCTCCTTCGTCTTCTTATGCTCATACCTCCTGCAACTTCTACCGTCACCACCTTTTCTTCACTTCTGGCTCCACCGTGTAAACACCAACAAAATATTTCTAACGTAACTACCAATATTGAGACGGTCTCTGACCCAACTCCGTTATCGGTGGCCATGCCTTCCGGTGGAGGAGAATCCATAATTTTGGAGGACGAAAGCTTCCCCACTGTGTAGGAGGTCGTTCCTCGTAACCCAAACTCCAGGTCCGACTTCTCGAAGGAACCTGATCATGACCCCGATCCCGCGAGGTCTGAGATGGAGGTGAAGCATTTAGCCTCCCTCAGGGCCAAATATAACATTCCTGCTCACGTTGACCTGGTTCCGGCCGGGGTGATGTGATTCAAGTTCACCGGCCCAGGTGCTACGCATTTTACGCCTACCCGTTCCAAGCGGGTTAATCTCTTCCCTTCCTCCATTGGCGGAAGAATTCTGCCATTACCACGGCGTCTGCCCGCCACAGCTTTCCCCTTACATCTATAAGGTCTTCCTCATGCTGACAAAGTTTGGAGAGCTGGCCAGCTGAGGAGTTTTCATCCACCACCTACTGGATCTCTTCACGCCGAGCTTCTATAGGGGCACGATGATTCATCCTCGCCACCTCTAGACCAAAGGGCTGGTGGCCGAGATGGATGACAAGAGGAACCGCCGGTTTTGGTTCAACTATTTTTTTGTCAAAATCGAGCACGAGGTGGCGAACCCTAGTGGGTTTCCCGAGAAGTGGAATTTTTCTCGTTATTTGAAGTACGTCCTTTCCCTTTTCTCTGTGTTTCGTGACTTGTTTTATTTTTCCTTTCAGTAGCCGAGAGACATCCCCTTTATTTGGTCGCCGACATTAGTGACTGGGTGGCCCAAGTCCTGCCCCACACCGTGGGGATCCATGACTGGGCATCCTTCAACAAGAGGTTCGGGCCCAAGCCCTCGACCGGTAATTCAGATCTCGTCTTTAGATATGTTGACCTCGTCATAGTCCGTTTCCCTCTTTTACTTATGGTTTTCTTTTTTATGTTAGTTCGGAGGACTTCTAAGAAGGCGAAGGCCCGCATTCCTGCGTTTTGCTAGGCAGTCGCCTCGGCTGGGATGCAGTATGTTTTGGCCGAGTGTGTGAGGAATACTTCCTCTCAGACTCCGGCATTAAGTAAATCTGGCCGACGGACGGACACTCCATCAATAGAGACCCCGCCCTGCCAGGTGCTGCACCTGGTAGATGAATCTTCACTCGGAGGGGAGGAGGTGGCGTCGCTGAAGGGGAAAAGAGTGGAGATCGGCGAAGTGACTACGTCAGTGGCCACACTCGAGGGGCCAATTATTTTGGATGCAGAGTCGGCACGTCTTTCGGTTATGGGGACTGTTGCCTCGCCAGAGGTCGCCGTAGAGGAGAGGCCATTGGAGGCAGCGTAGGATGCTATGGTAGGAGGACGGTCGGGTACCATTGAGGTCGTCTCTTCATCCTCAGGCGGGAGAGGAAAGACGGTCGTCGTAGAGGATGACGGTTCCAGTTCCGATATTGACCCCGAAGAAGTGTGGACCTTCGAGGAGGGGTTCACTCGAGTAGAGGTGATAACCGAGGGGTCTACTCGAAATATTGTTATCCCCTTGGATTTCAATCTGCTGGTCAACTCGGAGCGCGTGGTCTCCGCTTTGGCTCCTTTATGCACGGGCATCCATAACAGGACTTTGCAGACGCAGACTTGTCATTAGGCATTTCCGAGATGGTCCTGCGAGTAAGTCATCTTTTTTGTCATTCTAATATCTTATTTCCTTTACATTATTCGTCTTTGCTGACCTTTATTTGTTTGCCTATCAGACTCTCATTCTGGAGATTCAGAGCGCCCGTCGGGAGGAAAAGAGGGTGGCTCCCTATAAGAGGATGGAGTCTAAATACAGGGAGTATCGTACCAAGCACCGAAGACTGGTAAGTATACTTGGTGAGGATGATCAGTTCCAGTCTCTCCGGGACGAGCTGAAGCAGAAGGATAAGGAGCTGAAGGAGAAGGATGATGAGCTTGTGAAAGCCATTGGTAGGTGCATCAAGCTCGAAGGGACATTGAGGGCCAAAGATAATGAGCTTGAAGTGAGCAAGGGGGTTATGGCCGAGTGCGTCGACCTCCAAGCTCAGGTGCCATCTTTACGGGTCAAGCTCGAGCAGAGTGAAGCTAGAGCCAATGGATTGAGAGACGAGTTGTCCACTAAAGATGCGGAGTTGGAGAGAATAGAGAAGGGCAGAACGACTGTTGTGGCGGAGTAGGTGGCACTAGCGGGTACTATCTGCATCTTTAGATCCGAGCGGGCTAGTGAAGCAGAGACATCTACACTTAAGGAGGCGAGGCTCGAAGAGCGGATTGCTGGTCTAGAAGTAGAGGACTCGAATCTAAACGAGCAAATTGTCGTCCTCAAGGCCGAGAAGGCGCAATAATAGGCTCAGCCGTCTACCTCCCATGTTTCCACTTATCCCAATGTCCCACGGGATTTGTACGAGAAGTGGGTTCATGCTGAGGCTCATCTTGACATATATAGGGGTTTGATGACAGCCGAGAAAGCTTCTAAGGAAGAGTTCGAGGATGCTCGTGTTAAGGCACGTGCAGATCGTGACGGTTGTGGCTACGACTATGGTACGCCCGGGGTGGGTGAAGATGAAGATGATATGGACGGGGTCGAGCTAGTTGCTTGGTATGATGATAAATACTCCAATAGCGAGGGCTCCATAGAGAATGGCGATGAGGGAGCTGCGGCTGAGTAATATATTTGCTTTTGTATTTTTGTTCTTTTTTTTGCGGGCACTTGTTTGGCCCTTGTAAGATGACTTTTTGGAATGATAATACTTTTGTTGTATGTTCTTGAACTTCTTACTTTTCCTTTGAATGTTTTTCTCAATTGACTGCCTCGATTGCGATTTCACTTAGGTCAATTGTAAGTTGAACTGGTTTGAGGTCGAATGTATACTTATAATTTAATTCGAACGAGGTCGAATGTAAGTCGATTTGAGTGAGGTCGAATGCTGACTTTAAATTAATTCAAACGAGGTCGAATGTTAGTCTATTCGAGCGTGGTCGAACGTTTACTTTAAATTAATTCGAACGAGGTCGAATGTGAGTCAATTCGAGCGTGGTCGAATGTTGACTTTAAATTAATCCGAACGAGGTCAAATGTGAGTCGATTCGAGCGTGGTCGAATGTTGACTTTAGATTATTTCGAACGAGGTTGAATGTGAGTCGATTCGAGCGTGGTCGAATGTTGATTTTAAATTAATTCGAACGAGGTCGAATGTGGTTTTTTGGATCGACATGTTGTGTAAACTTGGTGGGGACATGTGAACATCATATGTTTGCATATTTCATTTTGTTTATACATTCATCGGAGAAGTTTACATGTTTTTACTATGTTTGTACATGCATTGGAGAAGTCCCAGTCTATCTAGTCCCTTCATTAGTCGACCTGGAGAAACTATCGAGAGGTCGAGCGATGAACAGATACTTAACTTCGAGATGCCCTCTTCGTCGCTTCGTTAAAAACCTCCCAGAGAAAACCCAATTGGGACAAAACTCGGGTGAGGTAAAAAGAGTACGACTTGGAGGACGTCTTGTCTTTAGAAGTTGAAGTATTTGAGGTGAGCGACATTCCAATTGTTCGGTAGCAATTTTCCCTCCATTGTTTCCAGTTGGAGCGACCCTTTGCTTACAGTCGCCGTAATTTTGTATGGGTCGTCCCAATTGGTCCCCAATTTGCCTTCCCGTGGATCTTTGCTCGCCTGTGTTTTGGCTTTGAGTACGTAGTCCCCGGCTTTGAGTGGCCTGAATTTGGCTTTTTTGTTGTAGTATTGCTCTGTTTAATTATTTCTGGGCTACCATTACTATGTAATCCATGTCTCTTCGTTCTTCGGCCTCGTCGAGATCTTGCTTTCTATTCTCATTGTTGCTTGGTCCGCTTTCATTTGAATATTTTAGGCTCGGTTCCCCGACCTCGACTGGTATCATTGAATCAGCTCCATAGACTAGTGAGTATGGCGTTTCCCTATGCTTGTCTTTGGCATGGTGCGATATGCCCATAACACTTCTGGTAGCACCTTTGGCCACAGTCCCTTGGCGTTTTCCAGTTTCTTTTTCATGATATTCAATATTTTTTTGTTGGAGGATTTAGCTCGGCCATTGGAGGCAGGATGATATGGCGTGGAGAGTATCATTTTGATGTGCCATTTCTCGAAGAACTCAACGACCTTTTCCCTGTGAATTGAGGTCCGTTGTCACAACTGATTTCTTTGGGAATGCCGAAGCGACATACGATGTTCCTCCATATAAAGGAGATCACTTCTTGTTCGCGTATTTGGGTTAATGCACCTGCTTCCACCCATTTAGAGAAGTAGTCAGTTAAAACCAAAAGAAATCGCACATTACCTCGTCCTGCGGGAAGTGGGCCGATAATATCCATTCCCCATTTGATGAAGGGCCAGGGCGATGTGACTCAGTGGAGGTGCTCTCCCGCTTGATGGATCATAGGAGCTTACTTTTGGCATGATTCATTTTAACAAAATTAGATGCTTCCTTTGTCATTGTGGTCCAGTAATAGCCTGCTCGTATGAGACATCTGACTAGTGCTCGATTGCCGGTGTGAACCCCACAGTGACCCTAGTGGACCTCTTCTAGGACACGCCTTGTCTAGTTCGGTCTCAGACACTTTGCTAGAGGGCCGCCATAAGTGATCTTATATAGGTCGTTGTTGACGATGCTATGCCTGGTTGCTTGCATTCGAAGCTTTTTGGCCTCTTTCCTGTCATTTGGGACCATGCGGTCCTGCAAGTAGGCGATGATACGATTGTGCCAGTCCCAAGTTAGGTTAATAATGCGTACCTCAATTTGGTCGATGGTTGAGTGGAGGAGTGTGACCACGTTCTCTTTTCCGTTTATGCTTCTAATAGCTGCCGCCAATTTGGCGAGGCCGTCTACCTCGATGTTCTACACTTGAGGTATCTGGTCGAGCTGGAACTCATTGAACTCGGGCAGCAGCTTGCAGATCTCGACCTGATATTTTTGTAGCCTTTGTTCCTTGATTTGGAAAGTCCCTGTGACTTAATTGGCGACGAGTTACGAGTCACATTGGAGGACTACCCGTCGTGCTCCGTATTTGAGGGACAGTTTTAATCCTGCAATCACGACCTCACACTCGGCCTCATTGTTAGTCATATCGGGACACCGTATGGACTGATGAATTACTTTGCCCATAGGGACCTCGAGTACGAGTCCCAGTCCAGATCTTGATGCGTTGGAGGAGCCATCGGTGTATAGAATCCATAGGTCGTGTATCTTGGGGTAAGTACTAGTGGCTTCCCTTTCGACCTCAGGCATTATTTTAGCGCTGAAGTCGGCGACGAAGTCGGCAAGTACTTGCTACTTTATCGTTGTTCGCGGATGATAGGTTATATCGTGCTCGCTTAACTCGATGGACCATTTAGCCAACCTACCCGACAACTCGGGTTTGTGTAGGATACTCCTCAGGGAAAAGTTCGTGACCACTAAGATGGGGTGGCATTGGAAATAAGGTCCAAGTTTTCGTGAAGCTACGACTAAAGCCAGGGCTAGCTTTTCGAGGTGAGGGTACCTTGTTTCGACGTCAACCAAGGTTTTGCTAATGTAATAGATTAGAGATTGCGTACCTTTGTTTTTGCATACCAGGACTGCGCTCACTGCAACCTCGTACACGACCAAGTAGATTAGGAGGCGCTCTCCGGGTTCCGCCTTAGCAAGCAGCGGTGGCGAGGACAAGTATGCCTTTAATTCTCTCAAGGAATTGACACACTTGGAATTCCATTGGAGTATGTTGTCCTTTTTTAGTTCGCCGAAGAATTTGTGGCATCTATCAGAGGATCGTGAGATGAACCTCGATAGGGCGACTATACGGCCGGTCTGCTTTTGTACCTGCTTCTTGCTGGTCAACTTTTTTGGTATTCCTTCTATAGACTTTATTTGGTCGGGGTTAACCTCAATTCCTCTCTGCGACACCAATAAACCGAGGAATTTTTCTGAGGTTACGTCTAAGGAGAATTTCTCGGGGTTCAACTTCATGCCGTACTGCCTAAGTATGTCGAAGGCTTCCCTCAAATGGTCGATGTGATCTTCCTTTCTTTTTGACTTGACCAACATGTCATCTATATATACTTCCATCATTTTACCGAGATGTTCTTTGAACATTTTGGTTACTAGCCTCTGATAGGTTACGCCTACGTTTTTCAGTCCGAACGGCATAACTCTGTAGCAGTACGTCCTTTGGTGGGTGACGAAAGTAGTTTTTTCCTGGTCCTGCTCCTCCATGAGGATTTGTTTGTAGCCCGAGTAGGCGTCCAAGAAACTTAACAGCTCTACCTACTGTTGCGTCGATGAGTTGGTCAATGAGAGGCAGTGGGAATGAATTTTTCAGGAAGGCCTTGTTCAGATCTGTGAAGTCCATGCACATGCACCATTTCCCGTTTTCCGTTTTCACCATGACCACGTTGGCGACCCATTAAGGGTACTTTGACTCCCTGATGGAGCCGTTTGCGGGCAGTTTTTCCACCTCTTCGCGGACGATATCATTTATTGCGGCATTGAATTTTCTTCTAACATGTCGTACCGGCGGGTAGAGTGGGTCGACGTTCAGCTTTTATGTTGCTATTTCCTTCGGGATGCCTGGCATATCTTCATGGGAGAAGTCAAACAAGTCTGCGTTGTCAGTTAAAAATTTATGGAATTTACCTGGTTCCTGAAGTTTGTGTCTAATATAAGCTTTTTTGTTGTGGTTGCTTTTATCCAGTTGAACGGGGTCGAGGTATTCCACAGTTGATCCCGTGGCTTCCACGATGTTGGGGTCTTTGATGGAATATTTTCGTTCGTTACCGTCTGACCTCGACCTTGTTAATTGTTATGCTTATGTGCCTTTGTTTTTCAATTATTGGGTGTACGTGCAGTCTTGGGTGATGCGGTAGCATTCTTGGGCCGTGTGATGCTCGTTGCGAATGCTGAACACACCCCACGGGGTGGGAAACTTGATGACCTGATATAGGCTGGATGCAATGGCCCTCATGGTGTGTATCCAAGGTCGTCCTATGATGGTGTTGTACGTTGTGTCTTGATTCATGATGTGGAACGTCGTTTCCAGGGTGATACCGCATGCTAGAACGGGCAGTGTGATTTCTCCGGAGGTTCGCTCAAGTGTATTGTTAAAACCTGTTAGTGTGATGCAGCGTGGTACTATCTTATCCTCGAGCCTCATTTGTGCGAGGAATCTAGGGTGGATAATGCACGCGCCGCTTCCGTCATCCACCATAATCCGTCTTACATCAGTATCTGAGATTCGTAAAGTAATAACAAGAGCATCATAGTGAGGAAAAATCAAAATGTGGGTATCTGACTCATCGAAGATTATACTTTCTTCGAGGTCTTCATACCGTTCATGGGTGATCTACCGCTTCAACTTGTGGGTGGTTGTGAATTTTACGTTGTTGATTGTCACGTCATCGCCTCCGCCGATGATCATCTGGATGGTGCAGGCTGGAGAGGGCGACTTTGGGGGGCCTTGAAGTTGTTCTCGCCCACGAGCGAAGTTTTCTCTTCCTCGGTCGCTCATCGGCTCTCTCAAATACCCCTGGTGGAGCATGTTTACTACCTTTTGCCTCAAGGCGATACAGTTCTCGGTCTTGTGGTCTCGTTTCTGAGAGGGCGTTTGACTTTCTGGTGTTTGGTTCTGACTTCATCTTTTGTGACCATTTCACCTTAGTGCCGAGCTTCTCTAAGGCGTATACTATCTCTAAAGGAGAAACACAAAAATTATGAGAAAATAATAGTGGAGTCATACCTCTTTCATTTCGGTGAGTCCCCGTTTGCGGCCTGGATGGGCCATCACCATGGCGGGGGTGTATGACGGCAGTTCTGACATGCGACTGGTGTCTTTCGCGATTGAGGCGGGGACCTACATGATCCCTTCTGTTGTCATTTCTGTGGTCTTTTCTCAACTCCATCTGGACCGACGTCAACTGCTGGGTTGGTCTGTTAAGATCGTCCCCGTCCTCTCTCACCTCGGCACAATAGGCGTTGTGTATTTCTTCCCAAGTGGTGGGGGGTACTTCATGAGTCTGCTCAACAGTTTTCTGGTCGCCCTCAAACCTCTCATGTTCAGCCTGTTTTGGAAATCTGCTACTGCCATTCCTTCTGGAACATTTGGAAGGTTCATTCTCACTATATTGAACCGGGCGAGGAAGTCCCTGAGTCCCTCGTCGGGTGACCGTTTAATGGCGAATATATCATTCACCCTGCCTTCTGCTTTCTTGGCCCCGGCATGGGCGGTGACGAACTTTTCGTCCATCTCCTCAAATATTTCTATGGATCGTGTGGGCAGTTGCGAGTACCATGTCAGTGCTCCCCCCGTTAGAGCTTTGCCAAACTTTTTCAGCATTATAGATAGTAATTGCTCTTTAGCGAGGTCGTTGCCTTTCACTGCGGTGACGTAGTGGATGATGTGATCCTCAGGGTCCGTTGTGATGTTGTATATCTTCAAGTATGGCGGCATCTTGAATGTTTTGGGTATAGCATATGGTGCGGCTTCGTCGCTATATAGTTTTTCCACAAACCGGTCGGCGTCCCTCTTTGGTAGGAGTTTTGCGGCGCCCGATATCTTATCCACCCTTTCTTGGTGCTCTCTCATTTGGTCGCAGAGTGCTTTGTTCTCATTCTCTATCTCCTCCATTTTTCTTAGAATAGCAGCGAGGGCGTCATTACCTGCATCATTAATAGAGTGAGTGATACCTGTTGAAGAAGGGGGACATGTTGCCCATTGGTTGTTGTTGTGATGTTGACTCGTGCATCCTCCCGGCTCGCCATTTGAGCGGGTTTGTCGAGTATACTGTCAGTGCACTCGTTAGCCATACTTCTAGTAGTTTTTTCACTATTGGTGGTGCTTCTTCCGTCGTAGACGTAGAGGCTCCTTTTCTGTGGGAGGCGGTAACGCTGCCATGGGAGGGGGGGAGGGGTGAACCACTTCGTAGCGCTTGGTGTCACGTTCTCCTCGTCTTCTCCGTGAACCTCGTTGATGGTGTTTAGGAGATTAGCGGTAAGACCTGCCACTGCCTTCAATCTTTCTTCTTCGTTTCCTGCCATGTTAGATCGTGCAAGTAGGAAAAAGAAGGTTCTATATTTCGCTGCTGGTGTTTTTTTTTTTTTGTAGATCTAGAAAAACTATGATTTTGATTAGAAAACTCCCACAGACGACGCCAAATTGTTTGACCAAAAAGTATAACACTTTTTGCTAAACTAATTAAAAGATAAATAAGGTGAAGGACAAATCCTAGTCAAGCACAATAAATCTTAGATCTAATCACGTGCATAAACAGTAAAGTCCACTAGTGCATAGAACCAATTATGAGGTTATTAAATGAAGCCTTTGAGAATAAATAAAGGGACAATAATGAGCAATAAATATGAAAAATGACAATAAATGTAAATAGAAGAACGGTTCACCCAAATATTGAATGATGTGTATAATTCTTCCATCTAACAACAACGTGTGACAAATAGATATGAAAATGGACAAAACTTTCTCGGATCGTGTGAGTGAAAAGGCAGAATAAACAACAAATCGAATCACTATGGAAAGGTAAAGTTTTATATTATATCACAAGAGTAAACTTTTTACAAGAGTTCTTATCAGGGTAAATCTTACATGCCTTTTTCCCTCTTTTTTTTACTATTTATATAAAATATTTCCAAAAATCCTAAAATGTATAGCAAAAGGAATATTCCTTTTGATAGTTCCAAGTCTATACAAACCGTTATTCTTATTCCTTGCTACTTGACCTCGAGTTTAGCAGCCTGCTCGGCAGTTGCTTGTTGTTGGACCCTGATCGATCTCGGCCTATCTGCCCAAGTTGGACCGCAATTTCCTCACTTAACAATCTTTTGATGTCGAATTTCCTCGGCTAGATTTTGACCCTACACTAATGATGCTGAAGCTTACGCAATTAGAGCGACTGATAAACTACAAAGGGTATACAGTGTGAATGAAGGAACACAATAGAACACGTTAAATTTCACCTGACACAAACATTTCCTTTATATATAGCTAGCGTATATAATTTGCTAAAACCAATTAAAGTATAGTATTAACAAATTTTCTACATCTTCGGCATATATATTTGCTGCAATTTTATTAATCTAAATTGATATAAAAATAGAAAGAAAATTATACTAACTACCAGTGTACATAATATTTTAATCCTTTAACAAAATACTCAAAATGGAACACCTTAATTTTCTACAATTGAAAACAAACAACCTTGGCAAGATATTTAGCCCCTCCTACTACTAGTAACAAACGAGATACTTGACACCACTTGACAAAATAGACCTTATCAACTTGTTGGGCAATTTAGCATGGCTTCTAATATCCTCCAACTCCACCATGTCCACCTTCTAAATCCAATTTCTATCATTCCAATATCACAACCACTCACAAATCATATCCATGTAAAGCAGTTCACAATCAAATGCACTTCCAATCCCACACCTGAGTCTTCAGACCCCAATTTCCTCAGTCCCACACCAACCTCAGAAACAACAATCAGCCCAGAAAAATTCCCAATAGAAAAACGAAGAAAGTCTGAGATAATTCGCGATAGAAAATCAAGAACAGGGCTTGTGAAGCAAGATCCACCGAATTTTGAGATTGGATGGAAGAGAACAAAGCCTATTAATTTGGAGAAGCCTGTAGGATATGTGATAATGGATTTTTTAGAAAAATTGGAGGAGTTGATGGCTAGAGATTTTGGGTCGACAGCATTGTTGGCTAAAGTGGGAGAAATAGTGGCAGAAAGAGCCAGAGAAGAAGCAGAAGTGTTGAGGGAAGAAGGGAAAGTTGAAGATAGAATGGTGACAGAATTGTCCAGAGTCTTGAAGTTAATGGAGATGGATTTGGCTATGGTTAGTGCTGCAGTGAAAGAAGAGACACTGAATGAGAGACTTGAACAAGCTAAGGCACGTTGTAGGCAAGCAATTCTTGTTGCTAATTCTTTTTGAAAGATTTTGCTAATGGGAAGCTCAAATCTTCTTTAATGTTTGAGTAACAATAACTAATAAAAGCAATTGTTCTGTATGGATTCTCAGTTAACTCACCACTTCTTATAGAATTATAGTGCATTCAAGTGTTTATTTTAGGGGTCCTCGGTAAGGTGTATAAGAATATTGCGGAATAAGATGTACTAGTAACGCATGAATTAGTAATGCATGGGTGAGTAATACAGATATTATTTCTTATCTACTGTTTGGTGTGATGTATTATAATTATAATGCATTGCATAGTTTTTTAAGAAAAATAGATGTTTACAAAAATGCCCTCCATATTGTCTAGCTTTTAGGGACTTTAAGGACAATTTGTCTTTAACCATGCTAATGCATACATTGAGGGGTCCTTTGGTAAGGTGTATAAGAATAATGCGGAATGAGGTGTACTAGTAACGCATGAATTAGTAATGCATGGGTTAGTAATACAGATATTATTTCTTATCTACTGTTTGGTGTGGTGTATTATAATTATAATGCATTGCATAGTTTTTTAAGAAAAATAGATGTTTACAAAAATGCCCTCCATATTCTCTAGCTTTTAGGGACTTTAAGGACAATTTTGTCTTAACTATGCTAATGCATACATTAAGGGGTCGTTTGGTAGGGTGTATAAGAATAGTGCGGAATAAGGTGTATTAGTGTTGCAAGCATTAGTTATGCATATATTATTTCTTATCTACTATTTGGTGTGGTGTATTAAAATTATAATGCATTGCATAATTTTTAAGAAAAATATTTGTTTACAAAAATGTCGTTCATATTCTCTAGCTTTAAGGGACTTTAAGGACAATTTTGTCTTTAACCATGCTAATGCATGCATTAATAGCCTTGGTATTACTAATGTCACGGTTTTCTATGCATTACTTATGCATAGGATAATGTCAAGTATGATGTATAACTAATGCAAGTATTAACTATACACAGGTTGAAAAAATGTACCAAATAAGGTATTAGTAATGCATAAAGCTAATACTTGCATTAGTTTTTCTAATATCTCCTACCAAATGACCCCTTACAGTATTTGACTAGTAAAACCTTCTTCCTCATTTTTTTTCCCTTGCTCTTTCCCCTCCTCAATATGCTCCCTCGGGGGTTAAGAATGTGGATGACCAATTGCAGGGGGTAAGTGCGCAGTTAGCTACTACTTAGAGATGTCTTTACTCTTTAGCCACTGTTTAAAATGTATTTACTCTTTAGCCAGTGCGTAATAAATTTTTTTCGTCCGGACGAAAATACCCCTTTGCTAGACATGGGTGCTGTGTAAATATTAAGGACATGGTGTCCTTAACTTCATGAATGTTGTGTCATTTATTTGCACTTTCCGTTGTTAAACTTTAGTACATCATGTCCCTAACTTCATATGTGCAATGTAAATATTAAGGACATGACGTCCTTAACTTCATGGGTGCAGTGTAAATGTTAAGGACATAATGTCCTTAACTTGTATTTGTATCTTATGTTGTTAAACTTTAGGACCTCATGTCCTTAACTTCATATGTGCAATGTAAATGTTAAGGACATGATATCCTTAACTTCATGTGTGCAGTGTAAATGCTAAGGACATGGTGTCCTTAACTTTTCATGAATGTTGTGTAAATATTAAGGACAAAGTATCTTGTATTTGCGCCCTCCGCTGTTAAACTTTAGGACATCATATCCTTAACTTCATATGTATAGTGTAAATGTTAAGTACATCGCGTCCTTAACTTCACGTGTGCAGTGTAAATGTTAAGGACAGCATGTCCTTAATATTTACACAGCACTCATGAAGAAAGGGTAAAAAAGTCTTTTCGTATTAATTTTAATAGATTAATGACTATATTTGCTCATCATTACAAATACTGAATAAAAACTAAATATCATGTTAAAATATCCCACGCCATTTCTACACAATTGCATCAACAAAATACTGTTTGACACATGGGTATGTAAACTTTCTTCTCCCCAAAAAAAGAAAAAAAATCAAATATTTATCTGGTATCAGAAGGACATCAGTATTGCAAGAACAAAGTAGCATCTCCTTAAAAGTTAGATATGTGGATACTGAATAGACCTTACCTGTAAGAAAGACTTAACAAGAGAGAAGTTGGCTGCAGTATCAAATCCACGTATAAATATTGTACTCAAGTTGCCACAATTAGCAATGAATAAATTTTGATAAAGAACAAAACAAGACTCGGTAAAGAAATGTTATTACAAAGCTGTTAATCACTTCATATTTGTTTCATTCAGAAGATATGAGAAAAGAGAAGAACAATTGCTTTTTATAGGTTTGTTTGACGATGAAAATAAGCAGAGAGCTTAACAGTCTACAATTGACCCCTTTTGCGTTACTCCAGCTAGGATTTCTCATTCTGCTTAAAACTACAGGCAGAACAATATGAGTCTATACCTTACAGGCTATGGTAACATAAGGTTTGAACCAAATGATCTGAAATGTTAGCACCGGACAAGATGACTAGCTACAAAATGAAAATACAGGTAAGGCCTACTAAACCATCGAAAATATCAGGTAGGAAAATTGAAAGCTAAATGTGTGTATCATCGACCAATTACAAATACGAAACTATCATATACCTGATTTCCAAATTAACATATGATTCTTCAGAGAACTCGTTTTTTGGGAAAAGGGAGAACTACGAACTCGGGAGGACAGATGTTTCAGATTCTCTCCCTGCCCTTCAAAATGAAACAAGACATCTGCACCACTTGATTCATAGTCCTTCATATGTTCCAGTGCAAGTTCCTTTCAATGTTTCAAATGATTATAGGCTATAAATCCATGATAAGAGAAGTCAAAATAAGTGTCTCACGTTTCTCTTGATCCGCTTTCAACTTGATGTTGAATCTCTGGGCAATTCTAAAGCTGGATTAACATAGACTACGCCCAATGTATGAGTTCTCAGCACTAAAAGTTGTACATCTACATGATCTGCAAAAAGTTGATCTCAAGCAATTGCTGCACCAAAAAGGACGAAGAAAAATGAGCACAGAGAGGGGGAAAAAATAAAGTACCAAGCAGGAATAGATAAACTAAATGATCTGCAAAGAATATTCTCATACAGAGATGGCACGTTCAAAATTTATACACACCTAAGAATTTTCTAAATCATCTATGAACTCCACTGCTCACATCTCACATTCTTTCCAATTTTCTTTTTCTTTTTCCCCTTTGCAGAAACAGATTTTCCATAAGTTTCTTGACAAGCTTGGAGTACACAGCAAACGTGAATATCATCCCTTGGTATTTTATTGAAAATATTTGCAGCAGATTTGTAGTCCCCTAATGCCAACAAGGCTTGATACATCCTGCATCAAGCGGGGTATTAGAGCAAACAAGGAAAACATAAAAGGACAAACAACATTTGTGATCTCAAAAGTAGTCCAAACATAAGGTCAAAACACATCAATTGTTGCATCCTTCGGTAGTCAGTAGTCACCAATAGGGAAAGTGCAGCTTTTGTCAGAATAATTGTTAAAATTTTAATTCAACCAAAAAAAAAAAAAAATTGTTACAATTTGACTCCTAGAATCAGTGAAAATAACTATTGTATGAAAATGATATAAAGGATTCATTAGTGTATGTACCTATCTGTAGTTCAGAAGCTTTGTGAGTTCGATGCTTTTTTCTAACTTCTTTCCAACTTTAACTTTAAGTTGTATTAGATGGATATCTTTGCATTTCACTCTAACCAAGAAGGAAAAAACACAACAAACATATGAAAAATGCACTACAAGCTTATTTAAATCTTTAGAGTTGAATGATTGACTCAATAGTTTCTCAACAGATGCAACTGTAGAGAAATTAAAATAAAGAATATGAGTAACTATCATGAATTTCCCAAGAACAGAATGTTCAGGCAAGCAAACAAGATTGAGAAATATCAGTAATTCGAAATTTACCTCACAAAACTTAAAACATTGTAAGGAAGACTAGCTGTTCTGTATTCTTTCCAAACCAGAGAACAAGCTTGTAAATCCTTGGCATTGACACATGCACTGAGGAGGAAATCAAGACTTTTTCTTGAAAGGCGGACACCAATCTCTTTCTTAATAGCCTGAAGGAGATCCAAGCCGAACTGCAAATTTGCTGGTTCATTTATCGCAATCTGGCAGAAAACCTGCTCGATGATTACCAAAAATCAGTATCAAACAAGAATTTAACACATCAGAGCTAAATTAAGGTCTCCATAAATAATGATAGCCAACAATTTTGACAAGTAAAAAAATTATATGCAGTGAGGAGCAAGACACTCCATCTTGCACACAAGGACTGATAAGAGTATACCAATGGCAGGAGCCATAAAAGTACTAAGATCCGTGATACATAATTATAATTTCCAACCGAAAGCAGATAAAAGGAACAAAAGCAAAACCTCATCAAACAGAACTTCTTTAGCCACTTCATCGTTCTTGTATGCATCTACCAGCTTTTTGAGCAAGTCAACAGCAGATCTATTACACAAAGGGGGAATTTTTGAGCGAGTCAAATTTCAGCAATAACTCCCAAGAAACAGCTATGACTTTATACCTCAAGTGGTTGTGCCGAACACAATATGTTATGACCCTAAAGCAGGCATCAACCCAACGATCCAGGCCATCTAGTTGCTCAAGTAAGTGCAGCAATCTGTGCAACTCTCCTTCAGACTGAAGGTGTTCCTATAAAATTATGATTTAAAAGAATAAAAGTGTCAAGAATCCGGAAGATGCTTAAAGATTAGATCCTGGGAAAGAGCAAATGTGCAAGAAAGCACTTACAATGAGACATATGATTGTTTTTGGCTCCAACTTGCATTGAGCTTTATTCATTTCTTCATATATTTTAAGGGCATCAAGCATTTGGCCATGTGATGCAAGAGCTGAAATAAGCGCACTTCTGATTTCATTGAAGCTCTTTACAGGTACTCTTCGATCATAGATTACCTGCACATATTTTGATGCTTCTAAATCATCAGAAGAAATAGCGTTTTCGTTTGGCCTCTTCCGAGGAGACAAAGGAAGAGAAAATACTTTCGCATGAATGCTCTACATTGGGCTTTATCAGTTAGAAAGCAATTCAATTTTGCTGCAAAGAATATATTTCACATGAAAGCTTCCGATAGGACAAAATAAAAAGCCCCAAGAGAATTCACTGAGATGCAACTTATCTTCGAAGAAAGCAATGAATTTACACTTTTATGCACTAAACTTATTTCCTAATATTCACATTTGCATCCATCAAAAATGTGCCACCAGAGACCTCAACAAGATTAAATAAATAGATAAATATAGAAAAGCATACAACTGAAATAATTTTGAAGGGGAAAACCAGCTATTAAGAATTCGTGGATCTAAGAAAGAATTTACCATGCAGAAAAGGGAAACATATGGCAATCAAAGACTTGTAAAAACAAGAAACTGAACTGGGTATACTCGTGTACCTGTTTAGCCTCTTCAAACTGTCCAGACGCTGTATATCCATTTATTAGGGCCATATATACATGCTTTGTGTATTGAACTCCAGAATCTTTCATCTCATCAAGAAACTACAGATTTTCAAATTACCAATAGTTATTGTGCATATTTATAGTCGATGTCAATAGAATAAGCATCTTTGCGCTAATATGGAAAGAAGAAGCAAAAGACCAAGAAAGTCTATGCCTCGATAAATTAGAAAAAGGGATCAGATTTATGGATCCAATTACCACTGACAAAAATTCTATGATAATTTTATGGTAGATCACCTCAAGAGAATTTTGGTCACATAAAGGACAATTTTTACATAAAATGGAAAGACTAGCACTGTGATGATGGCTGTATTCACGAGGCATGGTTAAATTTTTTATCCGGATTAAACATCATTAAGTCCTTATTTGTTTGCACTTAATGGAGGTCTGAATCTTAATCATTCAAGATTTCACATGTTTTTGTTTTTTAAGTCTGAAACCGAATCATTCAAATCTTGATTATTAAGTGTATTTATTCTTTTCATTTAACAACTACTTAATGGGTTTGAATAGGTTTGAACGATTAAAATCTATAACAGAGACTTAATTTCATTAAAATGTTATTATCCATATTCACAAATAACTAATGTCACTTTCCACCATTATCAACTACCACCATGCACCACCCGCCACCTCCATACTCAACCACCACCACCGACCACCACTATCCTCAAGTATCATCGTCACCGCCATCATTATTGACTACCACCACGTGCCACCTCACCATTATTGACTACCACCACTCACCACCCCCGCAATTATCAACTACCACCGCCCCCACAACAATCATCCTCAACCACACCCATCCACCTCTACAACCACCACCAACCACCATCACCACCATTATTAACCATAAGAGTTAGTGCCCACCATTATGAACTACCATCACCTTCCTCAACCACCACCCCACCATTATTAACCATAAGAGCTAGTGCCCACCATTATGAACTACCACCACCACCACCATCCACCATTATCTACTACTACCACCCACCATTCTCAACCATAATCACCGCTACCAGTCACTACTAGCTACTACCTAGAACCACCACAATCAACCAAAACCACTACCAACCACCACCTCTAGTGGGCATCTACAAATACCACCGTTAGCCATCAACTACCATTTTTTTTTTGGAAATATTTTGTTGATAAAATATTAAGTAAATTAGTATTTTATTTAAATTTTATATTTATTAATTTTTAAATAAAGATAAATTTTATTTTTCAGATGTTGAATAACAAACAATCTTAATCATTTAGTATCCAGATTTTAATACACATCTTAACATTCAAATGTGTATCCAAGATACAGACAAATTAATCTTAATACACCTTGATATTCAGATGTGCATTTAGATTCAGACGTTTTAATCTTAAAAAAAACAAATGAGGCCTTAATGGCCTTCCTCTCTTTTGATATGAGGGTCAATACGAGAATTTTCTTATGTTGCACTAGTTAATTTGCAATACACAGTTTATCCCACTTCTATGCGGCAGTTATCAACTTCTTCATTTTTATGACGGTGGTGTCTGGGCCAGCTTGCCCACACCTCGATTATTCCATCGGGTACCTGCTAACTCCCACCAGCACACGTACCAGGTAACCCTGCCAACCAAGACTTGGATAGATGGGAAGAATCACCTAATATTTTTTATCGCCATTGGGATTTGAACCTGAAACCTCATGATTCTTCTCCCATTTTATTGACCTCTAGGCTACACCTTTCATTATCAACTTCTTATTTCAGCAAGATTTCTCTTCCAAAGCAATATCAACATAAAATTTGAATTTTTTTTTTTCAATTTTTTAATATGGCAAACTACAGTCCACAAATCCTCCTTCCTACCCAGGAGTTCAACAGTGGTCCTTCCACACTTGTCCGCAAAGGAATCCAAGGATTTGTCAATATGCTTGCACGACTTCTGATAGTACATGAATTAAACTAGCTTTATAATCTTAAATTGGAATTAAGCTCAACATAAGCTGGGTTTCCTTCTATAATCAAGGACATTATCATCTCCACTCTATCATTTCCATTGTAAGAAGTTAGAATATCATCTCCATTTTACCTTCTTACTCCCAATTACTGAACCACCTTCTATTAATAACGAGAAATATAAAAGGGCACATAATCTTGAATAAGCTAGTACAATGAAAATAATGCATCCACTCAAATTATCAAACTAAGTCAGCCAGAGAAATGAGAATGCAAGCCCTGATTCATAGTCCTATTCCCACAACAATAAACGCAGTGTAATCCCATACGTGGAATTTAGGGAGGGTAGTGTGTACGTAGCCTTACCCCTACCTTGTGAAGGTAGAGCGGCTATTTCCAAAATGAGAAATGCAAGTCCTGATTTATAATCCTATTCCCACAACAATGGTTGCTAAATAATTTGGCCAAGTCTGGGCAGGTTCTTTTATCACAGATCACAGAATAGAATTTTTCACAAAGGAGTACTGAACTAAGATGAAAAACAAAAGGACCTTAGAAATGTTATCTACGCTTGTGCAATTGCTTATCAGATAGCTGAAAGTCTGAGAGTCTGACTTCACATTAGCATCTTCCATTTGTTTGAGAACCTTTAGTGCAGCATGAATGTCTTTCTGCAGAAAGTTCAGCAAATAGGAAAAGTCAAAAGCTGAAAAAATTAGAAGTAATAAGCACTATACAGTCATTATCATTTTCGGTGATAAGGAAATTCATGCAACAAAATTCCAATATATTAGTAAAAGTCATCAAGCAATTGTATGTTTCACGTGGATTGGATGGCTTTTCACACCCAAAAATGGGTTGTTTTCTGTACCTAACATGCATGCACAGGATAACTTATCGACCATGAATCATGATGGAAGCATCACTTGGTTTTCCCTTCCCAATATAGAGAAGGATGGACATAAAGAAAGATTGTTTTCTAATACCTGTAACGCACAAACATTGGTCAAAATCAAGAATTTGGGGGAGTAAGTATCCAGACATGTCTCTGCAAGGGTGGTTTGGTTCGCCGACCAATTATACATAACAAATTATATTTACAGAAACATTGGTCAAATTCAAGAATTAGGGGGAGTAAGTATCCAGACATGTCTCTGCAAGGGTGGTTTGGTTCGCGGACCAATTATACAAAACAAATTATATTTACAGGGGTGTATTGAAGAACAATCACCAGATAGTTTGTACTATTGGATGTTTTACTTGATAAATATATAAGTTGTATAATATAAAAAATGTATTACATTTTAAACTTATTGAAAATTTGCTAACAATAATATTTTATCCAATGAAATATTTTAAATTTAATGAATTTGCTACATTATTTATCCACTGAAATATTTGGTTTATTAACATAATCAATCAATCAATCAATACGCATCGATCTGAAATCAGTTGGGGTCGACTATATGAATTATCTATATCCAGCCTGTCCATTCAAGTTCGGTTCATTGCAATACTAGATAATTTAAGCAAATTCGGAGCTCTATAAATCCCATAAGTACCCTTACTCGGATAACTACTTTGATCCTAATTAATTGGTATACAATATGTTCTTTTTTTTTTCTTTTTCTTTTCTTTAATAGCCCTGGGTGTCCGAGTCTCTTAGAGCCCCGACTAATCCCAGGGGTGCACAGGCCCTCGGCAAGGAGTTTCCCGCAAGTGCACCACGGTTAAATCAGGTTTTACCCGGTCCGATGGCCCTCAGAAATTGTTTGCACCCAGTGGTATTCAATATATGTATCAACTATATGCTTTATTATCATAAAAGAAGAAAATAATTGATAGTACTCTATACATGTGTGTGTAACAAAACTATAAATTATAATAACTTTACTTTCATAATAATCAATTCTTAATTATCTCAAAATAATGAACAGTTTTAAGAGAATTTTAAATTATCTTAAAGATAAGATAATGAGTAATTTTTTTTATTTTCTTTTTTGATAAGGAAGATAAGATAAGATAATGAATAATGAACATTGCATTACTCTTTTAATCATGGAAGACCCATTTTATTAAACCAGAAGTACAAGCATTACATAAAATTCAATTAATGAGATACAACGGGTATAATAGCTAAACAAATAATAAGATAAGAAGCACTGTTTCTGCATTACATGCTCGTATGCAGATATAACAAGAGTTTTTTTTTTTTTTTTTTGAAGTAGTATGGTGTTATGTAAAAGGCATCAAGAAGACAAAAGAGGATAAAGTTTAGCTCCTGTTACCACCAAAAAGAAAATGTATCAGACTGAGCTAACCAATATCAAAATTACAGGAAGAATACAAAAGAGGATAAAGGTTAGCTCCTATTACAAAAAAACCCTGTATCAGACTATGAGCTAACCAATATCAAAACAACAGGAGATTTGAATTTGTAGTTTTTAAAAATGTTATTTTAGTTATAGGACCCTTTTCACAAGAGTTCAGTGAAGAAAACAAAGAGACCTATATTTAACACAGGAGATCTTTGAAGGACCATTTTCTTCTATTCAAAATGTAAGCATAGAAGATCATTTCCTCCATATATTACTAATATGTATATTGTTATTCACAACGATACGAATATGCACATAATAACCAATGTGGGTATTAATACACAAACAAAATTTGATAACCAAACATCTGAATAACAATACACAAACAAAATACAATCACCAAACACTTGACATTTGACGCAGAATTCATCCGGAGTTATTTCCAATAACACGAGTAACCAGACAACCCCTAGCTCTAGTTGCACAACTCTTGTAGAATAATTTAGTGAAATTATTAAGATAAACTTGCTAGATTTCTTACTATGTCTAGTTCCACTAAAGAGGTAAACCTTACTTCTCAAATGTAGCGACTTAAAATTGAGCAATATACTTTGATGTATTTTCCCTTTTACTCAAAAAAACATTTTTTAAGTACTGTGAAAGAGACGAGGTCAAGTGAAGACCACAAGAAGCAATAAACAGGTTTGAGAGTGGAAGTTAGTCGTTCTGCACATAGATAAATTATGGCAACTCAAGCATAGAAGATAACATGGTAAAAGGAGTACCCACCTCCCGGAAATATCCCGCCATTATGCAATTGTACATGCTAGTGGTAGGCATCACGTCAAATTTCTTCAAATCTTCGATCATGCCATATGCACCTTCAAACTGCATTTAGGACAACATAAAGAACATTGAGCTCTTGTAGTTAGGCGACTCTTTCAATACCCATATTAAGAGAAAACTTACATCTTTTGCTCTCACAGTCATATTTATCATTATCCTGAAGGTCTCGCTATCTGGCTTGAGACCATGGCGAAGTAACATTGAATATATTCGATGAACCTAAGATTCATGAGGATACACATTAAAACTTGATTTGTGACGGCCAGAAATAAATCAAAGATACAAGAGATATGCAATGGATAATTTCAACTCAAAGTATTTTGCCGCTAAAAGTGATTGAATCAAAGAAGCAGCAAAAAATTTCAGTTGACAATGGAGAAAGAAGAAAGGACAAAGAGAAGGGACTAGAGTGAATCTTGAGCAGATATATAAGAACACCAACGAGTTAAATTCAGCTGAAAATCTATCACAGCCATGAAGATTTTACCTTTTACTTGGATTTGACATCATAAACTTAATGTGAGAAAGCACGGGAGAAAATATTATTAATTAATATTCTATGTTACAATTAGACCTATTTAAATGTATACATAACACATAATCTACTCCTATTACATAAGGGACTAGGACTAATTACATATATTCACATAACTATTCTAACACTCTCCTTTAAGCTGATGCATATAAATTATATGTACCGAGCTTGTTACTTATGTAATTAATACGAGGACCAGTGAGGGACTTGGTGAAAATATCTGCAAGCTACTCATTCGACTTCACAAACTTTCAATTATCTCCCGAGAGTATCTTTTCTCTAACAAAGTGACAGTCAATCTCAATGTGTTTAGTTCTCTCATGAAACATTGGATTTGACGCAATATGAAAAACAACTTGATTATCACACACAAGTCTCATCTGACTAATCTCACCAAATTTCTAACTCCTTGAGCAACTGTTTGATCCAAATTAGCTCACATGTCGCCATAGTCATTGCTCGATATTCTGCTTCTGCACTAGACCGAGCAACCACATTCTGGTTCTTGTTCTTCCAAGACACCAAATTTCCTCTTACTAAGACACCATATCCAGACGTAGAACGTCTATCAAAAGGTGATCCTGCCCAATCAGCATCTGAGGAGCCAACGATCTGCTCATGGCCTCGATCCTCAAACAATAAACCTTTGCCTGGAGCTGATTTTATATATCGAAGAATGCGGACAACTGCATCCCAATGACTATCACAGGGAGAATCCATAAACTGACTCACAACACTCACAGGACAGGAAATGTCAGGTCTAGTAACTGTGAGGTAATTTAATTTACCAACCAACCGCCTATATCTTGCAGGATCGCTAAGAGGCTCCCCCTGTCCTGGCAGAAGTTTAGAATTCGGATCCATCGGAGTGTCAATAGGTCTACAACCTGTCGTTCCTGTCTCCTCAAGAATATCTAAGGCATACTTTTGTTGTGAGATCACAATGCCTGAGCTAGAGAGCTAGACTGAGCGACCTCAATACCCAGAAAATACTTTAATCTGCCCAGATCCATCGTCTGAAAGTGCTGAAAGAGATGTTGCTTCAACTTACTAATACCATCCTGATCATTGCCGGTAATAACAATATCGTCAACATAAATGACCAAATAAATACAGAGATTTGAAGTAGAATGCCGATAAAACACAGAGTGATCAGTTTCACTATGAGTCATGCCAAACTCTTGAATAACTGTGTTGAACTTACCAAACCGGGCTCGAGAAGATTGCTTCAGACCATAGAGGGACGGGCGCAACCGACATACAAGGCTACTAGACCCCCTTTGAGCAATAAAACCAGGTGGTTGCTCCATATAAACCTCATCCTCAAGGTCACCGTGAAGAAAAGCATTCTTAATGTCCAACTGATAAAGAGGCCAATGGCTAACAGCAGCCATGGATAGAAAAAGGGCGACTGATGTTATTTTAGCCACGGGAGAGAAAGTATCACTGTAATCGAGTCCAAATATCTGAGTATACCCTTTGGCAACAAGATGAGCCTTAAGTCG
Source organism: Nicotiana paniculata (assembly GCA_005239505.1). Classification (NCBI taxonomy): domain Eukaryota; kingdom Viridiplantae; phylum Streptophyta; class Magnoliopsida; order Solanales; family Solanaceae; genus Nicotiana; species Nicotiana paniculata. The sequence goes on from ML365291.1 coordinate 35,241, forward strand.
ATCAACCTGGCCATCTTGACCAACTTTGACTGCATACACCTAACGACAACCAACAGTCGATTTACCCGAAGGAAGAGGAACAAGCTCCCAAGTACCACTCGTATGTAAAGCAGACATCTCGTCAATCATAGATTGTCGCCACCCGGGATGAGACAGTGCTTCACCTGTAGACTTAGGGATGGAAACAGAGGACAAAGATGACACAAATGCACAATGGGATGATGACAGACAATGGTAACTTAAACCGACATAACGGGGATTAGGATTAAGTGTGGACCGTATACCTTTTCGTAGTGCAATCGGTTGACTAAGAGGAGACAAGTCCGCAGTATTAGCAGAGTCAGGTGCAGAACGTGAATCAGATGGTCTTGATGCTGGGCACGGACGACGATAATAAGTCAGGAGTGGTGGAGCTATAAAAGGTTGAACTGGACTATGTGGTGACACTAGAGCTATAGTTGGTGGCACTGGAGCTATAGGCGGTGGAGCTGCAACTGGAGTTGTAGGTGGTGGAGCTGCAACTGGAGCTATGGAGGAAGATGAAAAGGGGGATAGTAACTGAATCTCCAAAAGACGGAACTGGTAGCACCTCACAAATATCTAAGTGATTACCTGGACCTGTGAAGTATAATTGGATTTCAAAGAAGGTAACATCAACAGACATAAGAAACCGCTGGAGGTCAGGAGAATAACATCGATATCCTTTTTGCGTTCTCGAGTAACCCAGAAATATGCACTTAAGAGCACGAGGAGCTAACTTATCTTTTCCTGGAGTAAGGTTATGAACAAAACACGTACTCCCAAAGACACGGGGAGGAAGAGAGAACAAAGGTAAGTAAGGAAAGAGGACAGATAATGGAACTTGATTCTGGATAGTTGAAGATGGCATACGATTAATAAGATAGCAAGATGTAAGAACTGTATCCCCCAAAAAACGCAGCGGCACATGAGATTGTATGAGTAGGGTACGAGCAGTTTCAATAAGATGTCTATTCTTTCTTTCAGCTATCCCATTTTGTTGGAATGTGTACGAACAAGATGTTTGATGAATAATCCCATGGGAGTTCATAAACTGCTAAAATGGGGAAGACAAATACTCTAAGGCATTATCACTACGAAATGTGCGGATAGAAACCCCAAATTGATTTTGAATTTCAGCGTGGAAGGTCTGGAAAAGAGAAAACAACTCAGATCGATTTTTTATCAAAAATATCCAAGTGCACCTGGAATAATCATCAATGAAACTGACAAAGTAGCGGATTCCCAAGGTAGAGTTGACCTGACTAGGACCCCAAACATTTGAATGGACTATAGTAAAGGTGACTCTGCTCAATTATCAAGACGCCGAGGGAAATGAGAGCGGGTATGCTTACCGAGCTGATATGACTCACATTCTAGAGTGGACAAGTGAGATAAGCCAGGTACCATTTTCTGAAGTTTTGACAAACTAGGATGTCCCAACCGTTTATGTAATAAATCTAGTGAATCAGTAACGAGACAAGTTGTTGAAGGAAGACAAGATGTGAGTCCATGTGATTTTGCAAGGATAAAATAATAAAGTCCATCTGATTCACGTCAGATACCAATGATCCGCCTCGTATTGCATTCCTGTATAAAAACAAGGTCATCAAGAAATAAAATAGCAGATTTAAGTGATTCGGCTAAGCGACTAACGGCTATGAGATTAAAAGGACTACCGGGAACATAAAGAATAAGTCTAAAGGTAAAGGAAGGAAGTGGACTTGCTTGACCTATTGCAGTTGTCATGGTTTGAGACCCATTGGCCATTGTGACTGTTGGAAGAGATTGAGAATATGAAACACTAGTCAAAAGAGATTTGTTACCGGAAATATGATCAGATGCACCTGAATCAATGACCCAAGACTCAGAGATTGAAGATTGGGAGACACAAGTCACGCTACTATCTGTTTGAACAACATAGGCTTTTCCTGAAGATGTCTGTTTACATCTTTAATACTGAAGGAACTCAATATAATCCGGTAAAGAAACCATCTGGATTGGATTCAATGCATTGGATCCAACGGATTGTGAGTCTAAGACTTCTGATACGAATGCCATTATAATGTTGCACCGGAAAAAGCAGAATTTTTTTCCGTCAGAAAATCAGGAAAAATATGACGGTCGGATTTTGATTTAAACGTGAATAAAAAGACTCGGAATAACCTCCTAAGTAATCTGTCCAAATGAAGTTTCGTCGGAAAAATCATTGTAGCCGCCGGAAAGTGATCTCAAAGTGATCGGAACAAAAAGAAAAAGGTATGGATAGACTCGGAAGTACTAGGCGATCCGACTGTTCAACTGGAACTTCAAAAAAATCTGGTCGGAACAGGGCTCACGCGTCGGCGTGTGGGTTATTTCCCGGCGCATGAGGGCGCATGGAGGTGTGTTTTCCGGTGGGGTTGACTGGGGTTTGGTCGCCGGAGCCTGAGGATTCTTGTGGTGGTGTTGGTTTTTGCACAACACCAACAGAAAGTGATTTGCTTACGGACAACCTTCTAAGTCGCCGGAAAATTGCACGACGACGAGGTCTTTCTTCCCGGAAGTTGCTGGAATGATGCACAATTATAGGTTACTCACTAAAGCTCAGATACCATGTGAGAAAGCACGACAGAAAAATATTATAGATTAATATTCTATGTTACAATGAGCCCTATTTATATGTATACATAACACATAACCTACTCCAATTACATAAGGGACTAGGACTAATTACATATATTCACATAATTATTCTAACATTTAGCTCTTCTACTGATAACACATATATCAATATTTGTTAAGCCCATTTGCTATTTAATACCTAAGTTGCGCAGACTCTTCGATTTTGGTGTCGTCCCCGTCCGGATACGGGACGGATACCGATACTAGGACGGGATATGTCCCGGATACGGTCAACTGATTTCGGACACTTCGACCGGAGTCCATCGACAAATTTGGGAGAAAAATTGAGATTTTGATTTCTCAAAATCAAAAATAAAACAGATTTAGAACAATGGAAGAATAATGTCCATCTTGAAGAATGAAAGATTGTGTTGTACAATATTCATGTAAGTTTTTCACAGAGTATCTCTCAAAATTAATAATATTTTTATAGCTCTATTTTGTATTAGCTGAATCCCTGCACCCAGATTCATATCCGGATCCGCACCCCCGAATCTTAAAATTTAGATTTCGTCGAATATGATACTCGGATCCGTCCCCGTATCGGATACACGCACCCCAGTCCGAGCAATTTAGTTTAATACTTAACCTATTTGGAGACTCCAACTTTGCTGTTCCTAAGAGTTAAAAGCTCCCCGTATCGGATACACGCACCCCAGTCCGAGCAATTTAGTTTAATACTTAACCTATTTGGAGACTCCAACTTTGCTGTTCCTAAGAGTTAAAAGCTCCAACGAGCAGATTATGAGAACTAATTCTTCTCTCTTTTGAGAAGGAGAACTAATTCTTATCTTTTGCCCCTAAAGATTGATATCACAATCTATTCTAGCACATTAGTATTTCATCTAAATGTGCTGCCCAGGATGCTTTGATTCTTTATCCAGGTTCAGCTTTGGAGCATCAAAACTGTTTACTGTAACCATATATACATGAGTAGCAAATTATCAGAACAGCAAGGATCATTTGTGACCGTAAAATCTCAGATAATTGATGTGTCCTAGCCCAAACTATGCGACAGCTCCTCATAGCTTAAGTTAATGAGCTAAAACATCAAAAAAAAAAAGATAAAAGATTCAAGTCAACCTACCAAATTATACTCACAGCTTTTATCGCAGGCATCTAGTATGGAATTAAATGTGTCCAACGTTAAGGTCACACTCGCTTCAAACATCTGATCAACCATATCAAGTGCAACATGTACCTATTTGCAAAGTTGCAAGCATCAGTACATTGGAGAAGTTTAGATATCAACCATAACATGCAATGACTTATTTGCACAAACAAATCTCCAATAACTGCAAAGAGTATATCTAAAACATCAGTAAACAATCGGTTTATACCTTAAATAACTCACAACAGTACATAATAAGCTTCTGATATTGGGAAGATGTTGGTGTAAGCTCCAACTCAGCATGTAACTTTTTGAATTCAAGCATCACATCTTCAAGCTTCCACAACATAACAAAGCAATCAGAGCAATATTTCACAGGTGGACACATATTAAGAACTAGCATGACTACAGATCCACTTGGCAACTGCAACAGTTAATTTAAAATTTACAACCAACTTTACATTAGCAACGTAAAGAAGTTATGCTAATCGCAATCCAGAGTCAATCAGTATCTAGAGGAAAAACATAAACAGAAGGGCAAAATACAATAAAAAATTAAACTCCCTTTAACTTCCATTGTTCCAGTTCATGTGACATCAGTTGACACCGTTTGACTGTACGCAGAGTTTAAAATGTTTATGTAAACTTATGACTTAAGAAAAAACAGCGTCTTAGATATTCTATCCAACAATCTTTTCCATTTATTTTTCTAATTCTATCTTTTTGGCCTCAGTTCTATTGTCTCTTTTCATCTTCTTGTGTTGAGGGTCTATCGGAAACAGCCTCTCTATCCCACAGGGTAGGGGTAAGGTCTGCATACACACTACCCTCCACAAAACCCACTCGTGGGATTATGCTGGGTTGTTATTGTTGTTGTTGTTGTTGTTGTTGTTGTTTATGCAAGCGTCATGTGACTTGTATACCAAGGGAGATTACCAGCAGCATTCATGAGAAGTTCCTCACCGCAAAATTTGGCATGCTAGTTGTATAACTGTAAATGAACTTTGAGATGTTTTCTGCTCCAATATCTGCTTTGAGAGAGATTATATTAGGATGCATGAGAAGGGAATGTAAGTGGAAGAGATTAGGGCATTTTGTCAGAAGTTAAGGATTTGCTAACAGCAACAGCAAAAGGAAAATAGTCAATTTCCTTACAAATGATGTGAATACTCAAAAAAGTTTCTAGCGTATAATAATTTCCTTTTCTTTTTTTGAGAAAATTGTATATAGTATATTTATTCGCAAAATTTTATAACAACCCTTTCTAAGATGTATTGGGATAAGATACCAACATAGAGAACATCCTATGAGTTAAATAATAATGGATAACCTTCATGTTATAGTACCCAATGCAATTAGAAAAGATTTGCCTAACATGAGGCCAGTGAATTAACAAATGAACCAACTATATAGGCGCCTCTAAACTAAAGAAAACTGAAAAGTTTACCTATTGTTACCAACTCCTGAAGAAACTTCTTTGCGAAGGACTCCAGTTGCAACTTCCCCAAGAACTTGAAGATATTTGTGACACAATTCATAGATGAAATTTTTGTTATATCAACAGTGTGTAGGAGCCTCACAAAACCTTTAACCCGGTCCTCTTCACACAGTGCTAACAGATAGTTTTCTGCAACATATACAACATTGTAAGATTTTAAAGTATGACATTGGTGCAGAGACAGCCTTTGCCAGAACTCATCATAAGATGCATTTCAGAAAAAATTGTGACATTCTAAGATGGTATCTGATTGCAAAGACAGACTCTAAATTCATCAACAATTTGCATGCATTACAAAGATAATGTACAATAAATATGAGAAAAAGAAACATGTATCTTAAATATTTTAATCTCTACTCATTGAAGTACAAGGTGCCAGAAGTAGCTTCTAATAACCAGTAGGATCAAACAATTTGAATATAAAACTAAAATAGTAATAGGGACATGTGTCCAGTAAATTGCAAACCTTGAAAGGAGGATTTATCGTCGCCATCATAAAGTGAAAGATGATAGAAGAGTTCTTCTAGTTTATCTTTATTCTCAACTTTAATCCAAAGCAACATCTCATAGTAAGCTAATCTTGCAAGTGAACCAGAATTTCTATCTATTATGAGCTCACAGTAAAAGTCAAACTCCTGTGCCATGCCAAAATCAATAAAATACATAAGAATTGGACCATAGCTCTCCTCTTCTACTTGGAAACCCTGTTCCTTCATTGATTTAAGAAGTTGATAAGCTTTTGAAAGCTGCTTCAACGACACCTCTTCATCATTTGTTTCTCTGGCTTTCTCTATACAGAGTCTTATTAGAGCATTATATTCTTTCAGGCCAGTTTCTCGTCCCAATTTACCAAACACTTTAATGGTAGTATCAGTCCCCAATTTACAGGCACATTGTTTAACCAACTGGTGGAAACGACTTGTCTGATTACTCTTGAAGGTCCATATTTCCTTCCTTTCTCGTGCTATTTCTTTCCGCCGCAGTGACTTATTGGATCTATCTATATTTGATAACCATGGTACATCCAATACAGTTTCCAAACAACTTGTGTTGCTACTCGTTTCTGAATCGATCAAATCATAATCAAAATCACCTACAATAAGAGATAATAAGGAGAATATGTAGATAAAAAGGTTTGCAAGGCAATAGCATGCAGATGACATATGCAAAAACAAATAGATATTCCAAGTCGTGCATCTTTTCCCCACATCTAATTACATCACAGTGGATCTTGTGATAGGAATTATTTCAGGTAGTCCTCTCTGATCCCACCTGCTGAAGCCCATCTTTTAAGCCTTCTGGATAATGCAGAAATATCAATATAAGGATAACAATAGCTGGACGATCATAGTTCACACATTTGTTCAACCTTCTGCGATCAAATATCATTACAAGAATTCCTAGACAACCACAACATATTCAAATTCCAAACTAGGGAATGCACTTATATTTTGTATAAGATGAACAGCTAAACTGAAAATTATTGATATATTCCAATTTGGCAACTGAAAATTTGTGGTGACTCATTTAGGAGCTTTTTTTTTTTTTTTTTTTTTTTTGAGAAGGAACTCTTTTAGAAGTTCTCCCACTATTATTTAAGACTTCAAAGGTCAGAACATGATTCATCATAACGTGCATTCATATTTTTTGAGCAAACTAACAATTATCATAATGTGCATTCATATTAAACAGCTCTTTACTACTTTAACAAATGAGTTCATGTGATATGCCGAAGTAAAAAAAGAATAACCAAAAGAATAACAGAGCAATAAAAGAATAAACAAAAAGAAGGCAATATTCCAGCATAAGTTAGTAGTCCTTCCTCAGTTTTTAACTTATCCAAAATTTAAAAATTATGACAGATGTACCTGAATTATCAAATTAACACAGAAATAAAAAGCATACCACATAGTATCGACGATATTTCTCCTGATAGCACTTTTGCTGATTCTCCTGGAAAAAAAAAATAATCAAGCAATTTCAAGTGTTTATAATGTTCCAGCAAAGAAGAATTACAAGTGTGGTACCAGAATCAGCAGCTGAGTTAAAATTCAGGCTTTCGGCGGCTATTTCACTGAGAGACTTGGAAGAATCAGTAGTCCGAGATGAAGATGGCGATTTAATGGAGGAGACGTACTGTTTTAGGGCAATATCCTCAGCCGAGGTAGAAGGGGCAGCGGATTTCCATTGCTTTGATATTTTAGTGGCGGAGCGGAACAAAGAGCTTAGGGTTTTGGATTTGGAAGCTGGCATGAGCAATGACCCAACCAGATTTGTGCAGATGTTTTGGTGAACAAAAGATTGTTTGTGTTTCTCTTCAATTAAGAAGATTAGAACCGTTAGGTTTGATTATGTAACTAGCTTATTTTAAAAAATTAATCTGAAATGATTAGTTAAAATTATCTTTGGTGAAAGATTATAAGGAACTGATGATGAAAGGAGACAACACTGTAGAATTTTATTTCATCACACTGGCATTCCAGTTGGAACTTGTCCCTCAAGGCAATATTTCTTTGAACGATTATAGGGACTAAGGTTTGGGTTTAACACTTAACAAAAAGTGAAGCTATCATCTTTATCCCGCAACTTCATAAATAGTCTTTTTAGGACTATTATTTAAATTATAATTAAAATTATAAAGTATTTAAAATTTAACCACCTCAAAATCAACTTTACTCGGACCGACATTTAGCATTTTAGCTATGGCAGTTCAAAACTTTCAGAGTTGTTCCTGTCAAAATTATCCCAAAGTTATCTCTGTTTGATTTCATAACGTTAGTATCAACAATTGCAGTCTGTTCATTGTTTTATAACAATGCATAGCAAGGTATTACTTCTTTTAATTTGTGAAGATGGGAGAGGAATATCGATCTGAAATTTTAAATCTGATTAAACTTTAAATACCTTCAAAATTCTAAATGTGTTTTTAATAAGGGAAACTTTCATAAATACTACTTCTATTAGAGTATATTACATCATCTACAATTATTATTTTATTCACGTTTTGTATAATATTTTATACAATTAATAATTATTCAGCTTCAAAATCTCTTCTCTCTCTACGAAAATCATTTAATAAAAATCCCAAAAAGTTACCAAATTTAATGAGATCTTCATCATTTCCTAAATTTAAGCTTAACTGAATAGACAATAATCAATTATTTCTTAAAAACAAATTCCTAAAATTAGCCTAATCAAATTTACCACAAGTCAAATATAATGAATCTTTCCAGAAATCCGTTTATCTTCCTTTTTTCCAGATGCAACTTGTTGATAATTAGAATGAGGGTGATGGTTGGCATGCGATGTTGGTGCACCCGAACTATGGGATATTAACAAAAAATTGTTCTTTCAACATATCATGATTCTGAAATTTCTTCAACCCGGACATTGTCTCTACCACCATTGTCCATGATTTTATGAGCAATGAATTTTTTTATGTATTTTGACCTACATTGAATATATGATAGGAAGAAAAGGGGAATAGAAACTTGTGATATACTAAAATATCTTTTACTAGAGAAATGGGAGGGGAGAGGATTGATAGTGGTTGATATAAAAGGTGAGACAGAATCGGAAAGAGGTATCTTTTAAGTGAGAGAGCATCTCAAGGGAGTGATTTTAAGATATGAAAAATTGTACATAATTTAACTAAAAAGGTAAGATTTTAAAATAAGTTGTACTAAAGTAATTTAGTAAAAGCAGTTTTAGAAAATATAAATAAATCTTTAAAGGATTGTATTCTATGTAAATTTCTCTTTTAATAATGTCCCTAAAAGCGAATATATAGTGCCATTTCTACGGCCTTATTCCTGCTTTAAGCCTTGAATTTTCGGCCCGTTATCCATACATTTTAGGGGGGAAGTGCATGGTTAGGCACTAATTAGAGTCGTGTTTACTCTTAAGGCACTGTTTAAAATATATTTACTTTTTAGCCATTGCTTTAATAAATTTTAACTCACCCTAACGAAAATACCCCCATGCTAGACATGGTGTCCTTAACTTCATGAGTGCTAAATAAACATTAAGGACAAAGTGTCCTGAATTAGCACCTTTTGTTTTAAACTTTAGGACATTACGTCTTTAACTTCATATGTGTAGTGTAAATGTTAAGGACATGTGTCCTTAACTTCGTGAGTGTTGTCAAAATATTAAGGACATGGTGTCCTTAACTTCATGAATGTTGTGTAAATATTAAGGATATTGTGTCTTGTATTTGCACTTTATGTTGTTAAGGTTTAGGACATCATGTCCTTACTTCATATGTGCAGTGTAAATATTAAGGACATGGTGTCCTTAACTTCATGTGTGCAGTGTAAATGTTAAGGACACGATATCTTTAACTTCATGAGTGTTGTGTAAATATTAAGGACATGGTGTCCTTAACTTCATGAACGCTGTTTAAATATTAAGGACATAGTGTCTTGTATTTGCACCTTTTGTTGTTAAACTTTAATACATCATGTCCTTAACTTCACGAGTGTTGTGTAAATATTAAGGACACTACCAACAATAACAAACCAATAATTTCCCACAAGTGGGGTCTTTGAAGGGTAAGATCTACGCAGCTTTACCCCTACCCGTGGAAGGGCAGAGAGACTATTTTCGATAGACCATCGGCTAGAGAACGACTGAAAAAAGAAAAAGTAATTGCAACAAGTAGAAAAAATAGCAAGATAAAATAAGTTATGAATCCAAGAATGCAGTCAAACTCTAGGTAGTAATAGTCATCTATGGATAAAATATATCATACTAACTCTAATGCTAGCGAACTGAGCAAGACAAAAAGAAACGCTCGGCTACGTACGAATCTTCTACCCTAATCTTTGACATCCACACCCTCATGTCTAGGGTCATGTCCTCAGTCAGCTCTAGCTGCTTCATGTCCCGCCTAATAACCTCTCCCCAAGACTTCTTATGCCTACTTCTACCCCCCATGCTACTCACTGAGGCTAACCGCTCGCACCTTGTAACTGGGGCTTCTATACTTCTTTTCTTAACATGCTCGAACCATCTCAACCTCGCCTCTCGCATCTTATCCTCCACAGGGGCCACTCCCGCCTTTTCCCAAATAATTTCATTTCTTAATATTACACAGCACTCGTGAAAAAAGGGTAAAAACGTCTTTTCATATTAATTTTAATAAAGTAGATGCTATTTTCGCTCATCATTAAAAATGTTGGACAAAAATTAAATACCACGTTAAAAAGTGAGTATCCCACTTGACTTTAGTATCTTGACCAGAATTAGTTAAGTCAAATTATGTTTCCTTCTTTGAATTAGTTAAGTCAAATTATTTTACCTTCTTTTTTTTTGGTTGCGATCATACTTTTTTTTATAGTAAGATACTTTTTTTGCATTTACATGTTTCATTGTGCTCCTTTACATTTTTTAGTTTATTACCCTCCATTTTTCTCTTGTCAAGGTATATTTGAAAAGGTTAATTTTTGTCCATTCCATTTAATTTCATTTTTCAGTTGAAAACATACTATGTTATTTGGTAGTCTATGTCCGGTGAATGCTGCATCTTAGAAATTTCATACTTATTTTATTATGTTACAACAGAGACGATCCTCAATAAACTTCTGTCACGATCCGATTTCAGAATCGTGATAGCGCCTGTCGTGGAACCATGCAAGCCGCCTCTTTCATCTAAGCTAAATTCTATTTCTAGTAAAAATACGACTTTTAAACGAATTTATTGATAATACTAAGAGTATGAAGTTTAAAAACAATATTTGAAAAATAAAATTAAAAACCTCCAACCCCGGATCATGTGTCACTCAGTCATGAGCTGCTATATATAAAAAAAAATAAAGAATGAAGAAATAGACAACATAGTCTCAAAATAAGTGCAACAGGTGGAATAAGGAAGAGAAGACGAGGTCGCGATCGCCAGCTGCTACCTCGACAACTCCAAGGAAAACGCTGACAGCTGCTCAATATCCACTACCGGATGCCGGTGTACCTGGATCTGCACACAAGGTGCAGGGGGTAATGTGAGTACACCAACTCAGAAGTAACGAACCTAAACTATGGGCTGAGAGGTAGTGATGGACAAAACCTCAGAATTCACAATAAACAGTATACATAAATTAGACATGCTAACAGTTTATCAGAATGAGTAAATATGCTAAGTATGCCAGTATACTCTATATGCCCTCATAAAAATATCTGTATGAAACCAGTGTGGATATGCACATAGTGCTCACAACCCTCACACAGCAGTCTACTCAGTACTATATATGGCTCTCAGGCCCAGGGAAAAGTCCATCCCGAAATCTACATAATCTTTGGTGACCGTAGTCACTTCGTACTGAGGAAAAAGGTCAATCCATCCCCACAGAGAAAGTCCATCTCCGGAATACAACACTCGGACAAGATCCATGTCCAGGGATGATCCATCCCTCACATAACATCCAATTCGGATACGACCCATGCCCATGGAAAATCCATCCTTCAAAATCAATTGCGCTCTCTGGGGGTGTAAAGACTACGGAGGGGCCCTAGTGGCCCAAACGCCATATCAAGCCAACGAAGTCATGATTTAAGTATCGTTGCAGTGTGCAGTCCGATCTCATAACTGTCTCAATAACAGGATCTCGGCCTTACTCAGTCATTACTCTCCAGTCTCACTCACATGGATCACAGATGCATCTATCAGCCCAAAACAATGATAAGTATGCATATAATTAACAATACTGAGACTGAGATATGAAGTGATATGCTATAACATGACTGAGTATATAAAATCAAATAATCACAAAATGAGACAGTAATATACGACCACTCGGGTATCAGCATTTGCGGTGTGAAGCCTAACATTTATACTTAACATGATTCCTAACAGGTTCACAATTACCACATTAACAGAAGCACATTTATCATCAGGGAATAACCACTAAGCGGTGCCATGGGATAAGCCAGGCCACAAATACTCGGTGCACGCTCGCACGCCCGTCACTTGGCATGCATGTCACCTCAATTATAGTCTTAAATCATTTTGCTCGTGGTTTCGAACCCTCAGAACCAAGTTTGAAAACGTTACTTACCTCAAAACCGGCTAAAATACTATTCCACAGTGCTTTTGCCTCTAAATTCGGCCTCCGAGTGCTCCAAATCTACCAAAAATCATATGTATATCATTATAATATGCCAAGGAACGAACCCTAATCGAAATTTATCAAAAATACTCAAAAATCCCGAAATTGGTCAAACCCGACCCCGGAGCACACATCTCGGAACTTGATGAAATTTACATCACAAAAATCCTCATCCTCCCACGAGTCTAGACATACCAAGAACACTGAGATCGGAGTCCAAATGGCCCCTCAAATTCCCATTTTAAGGTCTCTAAATCACAAGCCCTAAATACCTATTTAAACATTGTTTTTCCCCAAGGTTCCACCACTAATCCGACCTTTTATCACATATAAAGGAGTTTTAAGTCTAAAATTCTTACCTCAATGAAGAACTATCGATTTCCCTCTTCAAAAACCCTTCAAAAGCTTCAAACCCGAATAACAATGGTGAAAGAATGGCCAAAATTCGCTAAGGGTTCTTTTTATAGGTTCTGCCCAGCGATGGCCGCACCTGCGGTCCTTTTCTCGCACCTGCGGACTCGCACCTGCGGTCTCAAGTGCGCACCTGCGGTCTCAGGTGTGCACCTGCTAAAATGACTTAAGTCCAGACTTTCGCACCTGCGACCAATCCTCCGCACCTGCGACCTTTGTTGACCCAGCCAACTTCCGCATTTGCGGATCCTTGTCCGCTTTTGCGGGCTCGCACCTGAGGTCCCCCATCCGCAGGTGCGGAAACACTAGAAGGTTTCCCACCAGCAACTCCAAAATGCCAAAAATCATGTCGTTACCCATCTGAACTCAACCCGAGGCCCTCGAGACCCCATCCAAATTACAAACAAATCATAATTGATCACCCGGACTTAGTCGAACTCTCGGAACACCCCAAAATAACATCGAAACACCAAATCAAACCATGATTCAAGCCTAAAGATATTCAAACTTTCAAAATTCACCAACGATGCCGAAACTAACCAAACCTCGTCTGAATTATATGAAAATTTGCACACACATCCAGAATGACGCTACAAACCTGCTTGAACTTCCGGAATTCCATTCCGACCCCGATAGCCTATTTTCCACTGTCGACCAGAAATCGCCAAAAACTAACTTTCGCCAATTCAAGCCTAATTCTACACCGGGCCTCAAAACTATATTCCAAACACATTCCTAAGTTCCAAATCACCTAACGAAGCTATCCAAGCCACAAAATCCGCATTCCGAGGTTGTTTACCTATAAGTCAACTCCCGGTTGACTTTTCCAACTATTGAGCTCATTTTAGAGGCTAAGTGCCTTAATTCTCACCACGACCACTCCGAACCCGAGTCAACCAACCCAACGCCACACAAAAAGAGATGAACCACACAAACAATGAAGCCGAAATGGGGGAAACGGGCTAAACTCTCGGAACGAACGACTGAGTCATTACAACTTCAGTTCATCATTTATTTAATGAAAGAAAATATTTTTTGAGTATTAAATTTCTATAATTACATCATTTAATATCATGCCTTTATGCCAAAAACTGGTGCATCTTTTAATTGGTGAAACAATTATTCATCGTGTAAATTTATTGAGTAAGTTTTATCGGGTACATTAGCGAATATTTTACCTGGTGAAAAAAATTCAAAAATTATTAGATGAAAAAAATAATTTATCGAATAATATTAGTAACTAGGCAAAGTTTATTTAGCAATTATAGACAATAAATTTGCGTCAGGAAAAAATAAGACTTAAAAATATTGCAATAATTGTAGTATTTGATTTCATGTATTTGAGTGTTACAATCTCTATGAATCCTCTCATTCTTCTTTTCAATAGTAAATAAATTCAAGGGCCTTTGATCTTGAATATGTAGTTGTCGCCACAAACGATGATCTTGTTCTTGAGCTTGACCTTGATTTGTTCTTTAATCTTGAGCTGGAACTTGATTTCTTGAACTTGAACTTGATTGCTTGAAGCTTGAAACTTGTAGAGAAATTTTCGGCGTTTGATCTACGAGCTCCCTCTTGCTTCTTGTTATAACTTCTGGTGGTTTTTCTGGGTTATGAAGACCCCTATTTATACTTATGGAAGGGAGGAGTTATGATAAGAACAAACTCTTTCCGACCAATGAGATTGAAAAGTGACAAGACCGCATTTATTTGGCCAGAACATGTCACTTGCACACTTAGCGCGATTTTATTGGCCCTTTAACTTGACTTGGCATGCCTTGTCATTTTGACACGTGGCACATTCCTATTGTCTCTTTTGTTTGACTTGGCACGCCACGTCATTTGACACGTGGCACCAAACTAGGCCTCTAGGAAGATGGCATATTGGGCCTAATGAAGTGGGCTCATCATTTATAGGCCAACTAAATTGACTAACCCAATGAATTAAGACTTATTTATTTAATCCATATATATTAGACTTATATAATTAATTAAATTATATTATCCCATAATATTTGTTTGGACCAATATATCTTGAATTTAAAATATAGTTCAAATTATTTTATCGATTTAAATTCAATAAAATTTAAATGATTACAAATTCCCCCTACTTCAAGACGTGTCTAACTCCAAAAAGGCAAGGCTTGAAGTATTAACATAATATTTATTTTGTAATGAATGTTCCCTGAAACTTATTCAAGTGATATATTTGCATTTCGCAATATGTATGAAATACGTGGACTAATATAAGCAGTTAAGTCAAGCTCTTTCACATGGTTTGGAATTTTACCTAATGTTAGCATCATATACTAAACATCTTAAATCATGTTCACATGACAAATTCACACGAAAATCCACGTAGAAGTCCGTATATCCCTATATGACTAGGAAACAGTGAGCTCTTTAATCTTGAGCTTTGTGGAAAATTTGATTCCCACTTGCGTTTGAAGAAGCTAAGTAGTATTAGAATTGAAAGTCTCGTTGAAACGCATACAGTTCTCTTAGTGCATTAGAATTGGATTTTGATTCCCACGTTGAAAATTCTAAGTAGTATTAGAATTGGAGTCAGCCATAATATCTCGTGCGTTAGCAACTCCAGTTCTCTTCGGTAACTGATTTCGGTGATCCCACACAGATTTTTGATAGCCGCTATTCTTATCTATATATAGCGCCAATATTCTTCAATTGAAAGCATCAATTCTCATTATTTGCAAGCCATTTGAGTCTAGTTTTGTGGATTCAATAGCGTTGACGCGAATGTAATTTTTTTCTTATTTTCTCGTGCTTTCTTTATTCTATTGTCCATTTTTGTAGGTGAAACAAGAAGGGTGTGTTCTTGTTTAACGAGATGATCCATGCATGAAGAAGACAATCTTAGGGTGTGAGGGGATGATTACTCATCCCTGCCCGAATATCGGAGAGATTAATCTCATGGCCCAACTATCAGGTAGATTACTCTCAATGTGGCTCGACTACTAGAGTGATTACTCTCAAAATGACCCGGACTACCAGAGAGATTACTCTCAAAATGACCCGACTATCGGAGAGATTACTCTCAATGTGGCTCGACTACCGGAGAGATTACTCTCAAAATGACCCAACTATCGGAGAGATTACTCTCAATGTGGTCCGACTACCGGAGAGATTACTCTCAATGTGGCCCTACTACCGAAGAGATTACTCTCAAAATGACCCGACTATCGGAGAGATTACTCTCAATGTGGCTCGAGTATCGGAGAGATTACTCTCAATATGGCACGACTACCGGAGAGATTACTCTCAATGCGGCCCGACTACCAGAGAGATTACTCTCAATGCGGCCCGACTACCGGAGAGATTACTCTCAATGTGGCCCGACTACCGGAGAGATTACTCTCAATGTGGCCCGACTACCGGAGAGATTACTCTCAATGTGGCCCGACTACCGGAGAGATTACTCTCAATGTGGCCCGACTACCGGAGAGATTACTCTCAATGTGGCCCGACTACCGGAGAGATTACTCTCAATGTGGCCCGACTACCGGAGAGATTACTCTCAATGTGGCCCGACTACCGGAGAGATTACTCTCAATGTGGCCCGACTACCAGAGAGACTACTCTCAATGTGGCCCAATTGTCGTAGATATTACTCTCGGTATGGCCCGACTATCGGAGACCATTTAATCCATTTAGACATTTGTTCCCATTCTAATATTCTTGATTTGGATTTTGATGACCCTTTTTTTTAGTAGCCCGGAAAGATGGAAAATTTCAGAGACTATACCTCACCTTCCTCCAAACTCAGATATCTCATAATCGAGACCGAAGATGGCATAGAACAAACTAAGCTTTTGGTTCATACCCTATAAGCTGGCTGGTATGCAGGCTTATGGCCTTATTTGAGGAACTCCCTTTATGTAGAAAACTGGACCTTGGAGCACAAGTCAATTCTAATCCATTGTCCAAGATGCGGTCTCTCCAAGCACCAATTTATCGCCATGTAAACATTGCTAGCACCTTTCTGAACTTAGGACGTCGTATAATTTAAGGCGAAGTACGTTGGGGAAAAATAACAACAATCGAGGGCGAGTATCATCATATTCCAGGATATTGGGAATGGGCTGAAGATGTACTTGGTGGAAGCCAACAAACCCTGAGTACAAAAAAAATTATGATGTTGTCTATGCCTCACTTTTCACTTATGATCGAAACTCGAACATTTTGCAAGCATTTGTTGAGGCTTGATTCCCCAAGATGAACACACTTCTTACATCAGCTGGAGAACTATCTATATCTCTTTGGGACTTACATATCCTTGAAGGTATGTCTATTGCGGGTTCTACGTATGAAGAAGTGGTACCTTAGACAAGAGAACTTATCGGTTTGGACGAAAAATAGATAAGATTTATCCCTCGATCTTGCGAGTATTTATTTGCTGCCTTTCATCATCTTAAGGAAGGTACGAGTGCTAACCAAAAGATCTCCTTCAGCAAGCGGACAAATTTTTGGTATAACAAAACTTTAAAATATAAACCTGCCCCACTGCGAAAGGAAAAGAAATCCGCACGCCTAAATCCAACACATAATCCTAACGGAGTTATTCCCGAGACAACGAGGGAGTCGAGTGATCAAGAAGTTATATTCTCCAAGCTTAGGGCGAGGGCTGACAAGAAAGATGAAACTTGTGTAGCAACATTCTTATCAACTTGTCTATGTGACTTTATGTTTCCCAAGGTAGAAAACTTCATTCGTCCCGAGACTTTTAAGATGACAAGAACGATGGCAGGCACGCGAAAGATTAGCTTTGCGGTCCTACTTTTGGCGAGTATTTATCATGCTTTGAATAAGATTTCGTGTTCTTCCCAACTTGATCAGGTCAAAGTTTGTTTTCCCATTCATTATGTTTACGGCTGGCTAGCACATTACTTCAAAACCCATTATCCACTTGCTAAGGGTTCGTATGTCCCTTTGATGGTGGCATACTCAGGAGAGGGAGCTGCGAGGTACTTTGATGAGAAGGATGCGAGAAAACGCATCCACACTGGGGAGGATATAGTTTGGACACCAACAATGTTAACCAATTCTCGTACTTATTATTATGTGGATAATGATGCCCCTGAAGAGTTGGAGTTAAATTACTTCATAAAATTACGTTTTAATTACATCCCTTTGAGGTATGCTAACTCATTCATCATCGAGCCATATAGCCCGCATCGGTTTGGTCGTCAATTTGGATTTTACCAGAACGTCCCCGATTTTTGGAGAATGATATCCGTAACGCCTCTCTAGATGAAGGACTCTAGATTTTGGAGGATTTTCACACTATATCGGTCTATGTCACGTGCGGTTTTTCCCCAACAGGGATCCTGTGGAGAAGCCTTTCTCTACCAATTATATGTCTTGGTGGGAGAAAGCACATGGGAAGTTTCTCGAGAATAATTTACAAGCTTTGGTAGACAATGTTGGGTGAAAGTCTACTACTCCTTTGGGAGGTGAAGATCAAGGTGTTGGAAAAATGCTCCCAAAAGTTAAAGAGCCACCTACTCCAATCCCAAAAGTAGTTACACAACATAAAAAATGAAGCTTAAATTCTCAAAGGCAGCTTTGAAAGAGTTGGTGTGCACTTCAACGGATATAGATGAGCACCCTACAGTTCTTCCATTTAGCACACAAGTTCCTCAAGATACAAGCCAGAGTACCAATGAAGATCAAAATTGGAAAAGGAAACGGCCTAACCCAGTAGAGATCGTAGAGGTTCCAAGTGTTGGTAGTCCCTCAAGAACGCATACAACTTGTAACAAGAAAGTAAAAATACAATCACCTTGCCCTTTCTTTTTATTTTTAAATTGAACGAATAACTCTGCAAAAAAAAAAGACTATTCACTTTCTTTGCATTTTGCTTATGCAGTTAAATGCCATTGAGCATCCGATGGTATCCCCACATGATAAGCCGCAAGTGAGTAATGAATCTATTGGAGGGACTACATCTAAAGTGAAGTCGTCTTCAAAGGCATCATCTCTTCCTCATGACGAAGCGCTAAAAAGACAAACTCCAAATGAGACAACTCGCATTCCACCAATGACAAATACAACGGTATCTATTTTTGAAGGAAAAAGCATTGACTTGAATCGCAAAAAGAAATTCATCTTGGGACTTTTGGAGGACATTTGTAATAGACTCTCTAAAACTCGTGCAGAATTGCTCTCATCTTATAGGAGCAAATTATTGAGATTTTCGAGGATATGAAGAAGACGAATATTTTGGATCTTTCTCCATTATAGAGTCTACTGAATTCTCTTTTTGAGATTGCCGCGTCATATGACCAAGAGCAATCCAATATGGCTGATAAGACGAATGAAGATGAGAAGTTAGAGCTGATTTCTAAAGCTAAAGAGCGTCTCGAGTCGTTCAAACTTGAAGCAAGTGAGAAAGTCAAGAAAGTTTCCTCTAGTGAAAGGAAACTGAAGAGAGTTATGAAGAAGTTGCAGACATTACAACAAGAGAGGGAGAACCCCGAAGGTGTTATAGAAGTGACTCAAAAGGAGGTTGAAGAGATTCAAGAAAAAATTTCAGCTGTCGAGACTGAGGTGTCTTCATATGACAACGTAAATTTGTTGATTGTTGATGATTCATCCAATTTGGAGTAGAAGAAGACGAACCTAGAGACTAGCTGTCAAGATTTGATCAACTACAAGTTTTGTTTAGATTAGGCTATTAGCAAATTTCCCCTTTTATCTTTATGTTAGATTGACCTAGTGGATATTTATTTCATCTTAAATAAGATTGCTTCTCTTTTGCTTTACATTACCCGACATTTGTCTTAGTCACATAATTTTCAGCTTTACGCGCTTGTAACGAAAGATTCATATCTTGTCATGGGAGAGTCTAAACAACGGACCGTTTGACTTCTCAAAAATTAGACTTCAATATCTGAAACATGTACCAAACTTAGAATCAAACACCTTCATAATCGACCCAGATAATATTTTGAAACCAACTTCATATTCCACCACGTAGAAAATTTCAGATTTGCGCAGTCTCACAAAACAAATCATATATTTGTGTAGAAAAGTTAGAATCACGAACCGTTTAATATTTTGAAAACTTAACTTGCAAATATATAACATATCCAAAATGAAAAATTTAATGACTTAAGTATAGTTTCAGATAATAGTTCGAAATCAATACTAAGTTCTGACACAACGACAATTTCATATTTGCGCGACCTCACCAAAACTTTTGTATCTTGATGTAGGAATGTCAAAATCACGAACCGTTTGATTTTTTGGAAACTTAACTTACAAATGTATAAAATATCCAAAATGAAAAATTTAATGCCTTAATTATAGTTTCATATATTAGTTCGAAACCAATACTAGGTTCTGACACGGCGACGGTTTCAGATTTGCACGATCTCACCGAAACTTTTGTATCTTGATGTAGAAATGTCAAAATCATGAACCGTTTGATCCATTGGAAACTAAACTTCAAAATATAAAAAATATCCAAGATATAAAATTTAATACCCTAAGTATAGTTTCAGATAATAGTTCGAAGTCGACTTTGGTTTTTAAGATGCTGATAGTTCCAAATTAGTGCGACTTCACCAAATTTTTGTATTTTGGTGTGGAAGCCTCTAAATAACAAGACGTTTTCTTGATATAAATCAAAATACATGATTTCCATTCTCACCAAACATCTTTTGTTCAAGTCTCACTGAATTTGAAACATCGTGGAGGCTCGCCAATTTTTTTTTTGAAGGTTTGGCGAACGTGAAGGCATAACGGATCCCCGGACTTCAATGCAAATGATTGGAATCCCCCCTAAAAGATATTAATCATTTCATTGTAGACACCAATTTACCATATCGTCTTACCCCCTTTAAATCAAATGGGATCCGAAGTTTAACAGAAGAACGATATCCCAGCTCGATTTTCAAATACTGATTGAATGAATTACATTCCATCGTACTTCGTTCGGACAAAGATCGGGTGATTATGTATATTTTAAAGTTACGTGACTAAACTCAAAATGAAACTCTAAGTTGCCTACGTACATCGGTGAAGAGGATCAAGTCATATCGTAGTTCATAATGGATAATTTTCTTTTATTTATTTATTTTTGTGGGCCATACACCGTTTAGACTCATGCGGCCCAGGAGTGTAGGAACATGCAGTTTAGGCTCATGCGTCAAGAAGTGTTGCAACTTCAAAGATAATACTTCTTCCAAAATTTGTCATTAATAGGGCCGATTCTCATGTCATCTGCATCAACCAGCTTGTAAGCCCCACTTGAATAAGATTCTTGCACGACATATGGACCATCCCATTTTAAAGTGAACTTCCCTACATGTTTATGGGAAGTAATAATGGGTCTTCTTATGGCAAGGACTTGATCCCTTACCTGAAAGGATCTTGGGCGAACTCTTTTATTGAAGGCACGAAACAATCTAGCTTGATAATATTCAAGACTCTGTTGAGATTCCAACCTTTTATCATCAAGAACCTCCAAATCTGCTAATCGAAGTCGAGCATTTTATTCATTAGTGATGCCTTCTTGAATAAATAATCATAATGAAGGTATTTGACGCTCGAGTAGCAAGACGGCTTCAACTCCATAAACGAGTGCATAAGGTGTTGCTTGTGTTGGCGTGCGGTGAGTTGTCCTATATGTCACAGAGCTTCCTCCATACGGTCATGCCAATCCCGTTTGGATTTGGAGACGAATTTCTTTAATAAGTTGCATAGAGTCTTGTTGAATGCCTAGGCTAAACCATTGGCGGCATCGTTGTACATATAAGAGTTACGTTGCTTGAAGCCAAAGAGTTCACAAATCTTGTTCATCAACCTATTGTCGAACGACTTTCCATTATCTGTTATTATGTAACGAGGAATGCCAAAGCGATAGATAATGTTTACTCGGATAAAACTTGCAACATTTTCCTTCTTTACCTCCTTAAGAGTAACAACTTCAGCCCATTTTGAGAAGTAGTCAGTTGCAACTAAGATGTATAGGTGCCCACCAGAGCACTTTGGCAGTGGTCCAACAACATCCAATCCCCAAGCATCAAACGGCCAGGATGCAACAGTCGGGTGCAACACTTCAAGAGGTTGATGAAGAAAATTCGCATCGAATTGACAAGCCTTGCATCTTCGAGCGTAGTTCAAGCAATCTTTTACCATCGTTGGCCAATAATATCCCATCCTTTTATATGGAAGTGGAGCTTTGGTCCAGACTGGTGTGACCCACATACCCCGGAATGTGCCTCTTCCAAAGCTTGGAGTGCTTCTTCTTCCCCTAAGCATCACAAAAGTACTCCCTCGAATGACCTTCTGTATAGAGTATATTTGTAGTAAAGGAACCGAGGTGCACGACGACGAATTTGAGTCATTCTCCTCGGATTTTCTGGAAGTATCCCATAGCATAAGTAGTCGATAATGAGTTGTCTCTATTCTTCTTTCTCAATTTCAGAAACAGCGACAAGATGCTTGAGTTCATTTTCTTCACCTTCAGCCTCATTTGGCAGCGATACTACCCATTTTTGGCAGACAGTAACTTGCGCTTGATCAGGCATGGTTAACGATGAAGCTAGGGAAGCTAAAGCATCAACCTTCTTATTTTCTTTCCTTGGCACATGCTGAATAGTCACATCACCGAGCCACCCCATTAATTTTTTAGCATAATCATGATATGGGTGTAGTTCAGGCTTCTTGACCTCGTAACTACCTAAAAGCTGATTGAACACTAACTGGGAGTCACCAAAGACTTGCAATTGCAATTGCTTTATATCAACGGCCATTTCAAGCCCAAGTATTAATGCTTGATACTCAGCAACATTGTTGGAACAAAGTTGTGTCAAGGTGAAAGAGTAGGGAAAGACTTCACCTTGGGAAGTGATAAATACTACGCCAACACCAGCTCCTCCACGATGCACATCACCATCAAAGTACATCTTCCATAGAGGTTGAACTTCAACGACCATTGCGTCCTCATCAGGTAGTTCGTCAGTTAGCTCCCAATCATCAGGTATCGGATGATCTGCCAAGAAGTCTGCCAATGCTTGTCCTTTTACAGCCTTTTGAGGGATGTACAAAATCTCGAATTGTTGGAATTGGAGGTACCATCTCGCTAGTCGATCACTAAGAACAGATTTTGACATCACGAACTTGATAGGATTTGCTTTAGAAATAAGACGAACAACATGAGCTTGAAAGTAGTGCTTCAACTTTTGAATTGAGAAGCCTAGCGCCAAACAGAACTTTTCTATTGGCGAATAGTTCAACTCGTTTGGTGTCATCATCCTGATCAAGTGGTAAAGAGAGTTTTCTTTCCCCTCACTATTTTTTTGGGCCAACATCGCTCCAACAGATCTTTCTTGTGCTGAAATGTATAGTATCCGTGGCTTTCCAAGTATGGGGGTTGTTAAAACCGGAGGCTTCATCAAGTAGGATTTAATTCTCTCAAAGGCATAACTACATGATTGGTACCATTTGAAAGGGACACCTTTCTTCATAAGGCGGCTGAATGGTTTGCACCACATAACTAGATTTGAGATGAATCTCCTAAGGTACGCTAACTTTTCTTGCAAACTTTTCAATTCGTGAATATCCCGAGGCTTAGGCATTTTCAAGATTTCATCTACTTTGGATTGATCATTTTCAATGCCTCGATGTCAGACAATGAAACCAAGGAACTTTCCAGAAGCAACTCCAAAGACACATTTCAACGGATTCATCCTAAGTTGGTACCTCCGGAGCAATTCAAACACCATTCTCAAGTCTCTCAAATGGTCGATCTTCTTTCTTGATTTTACCACCAAGTCAACCTAGCATTCAACATTATTGTGGAGAAGGTCATTAAATATATTCTGCATAGCTCTTTGGTAAGTAGCATCAGCATTCTTCAAGCCAAAAGGCATCACCTTGTAGCAATAAATACCTTTAGGGTACGGAATGCAGTAAGCTCTTCATCTTTCGGTGCCATGTGAATTTGGTTATAGCCTAATGAACCGTCCATAAATGACATTTTCTCGTACCCAGTAGTAGCGTCGATCATCAGTTCTGGAATGGAAAAAGTAAATTCATCTTTCGGACATGCATTGTTGAGATCCCTAAAGTCAACGCACACTCGAATCTGGCCATTCTTCTTCCTTACAAGGACAATACTTGAAACCCATGTTAGATATTTAACTTCACGAATAAAGCCAACTTCGATGAGTTTGTTAACTTCGGTTTCAATCAAGGGAACCAAGTCTGGCCTAAAGCGCCTTTGAGCTTGTTTAACAGGGCGAGCACCATTTTTGACTACAAAGTGATGGACTGCTACTTTCAGGTCCAAGCCATGCATCTCTTTTTAACTGCAATCAAAGACATCCGTGAACTCCTTGAGTAACTCAATATAAGTGCTTTCTTCATCAACTTCTAGTAAATCACTTAGGTAGGTGGGTCTTGGTTCTTCACCGGTGCCAAGGTTAACTTCCTTTAAGGCATCAACTGTCATCTTCACTCCTTCTTCAAGTTCAGGTGGAGAATATTTCACATCTTCATCTTCTTGAGGGTCCCCATCATTGAAGGATATGTGATAACACGGTGAAACATCCTCCAATTCTGCATTATCCTCCACTGAATATGGAAAACCATTCTCGCTTGTACAGTACCATGATACGAAGAACCCATACTTTTTTCATCTTCGTCATGTTCCTTAGTGTAGACCACAATATATGGATTTAACTTCAATACTTCTTTACATGAAACCACAAGTTTTGTTTGTCTCCTCATTTTAGAAGGAACCAAACTTTTGAAATCCTTAGAGATCTTCTGGATTTTGGGTGAAGCGGGTGTTCTTATGCTTTGAAATTTTCTCTGGAATTTGTTCCCCTTCTTTAATGGACCCAGTCTCTCAAACACGGAAGTCCTCACAGTTGATTTTCCAAGTCGGTCAAATACATAAGCCTTGCTCGCCCTTCTTATGGAGATGCGCACTAGTGACAATTGCTTGTATCTTAAACCTTCACGTGGTTGTGTCGTTGCAGATTTCGATGGTAGTTTACCTAACTTTGATGGATCATTAGGATTGTATCCAGCTTTTGCAAATATCCTGTAAGCGTTAGGATCAAAACCTTCATCTGTTCGATTTATAGGGAGTGCCATATTATGCAGACGACTTTGGGCCACAAACCCTGCAAGTGGCTTTGAGGACAACTTTACTGCCTCACTTTGTTTTGCCGGAAGAGTTAACTCTTTTAGCTTGTTAGTTTGTAGATTAGATGATTCGCCTTCATTTTTCTTCCTTTTAGGGACATATTGGAGCGCATGACTTAATTTCTTTCCATAAGACGCAATATCCCTTCTATGAGATTTATTCATGTCGGGTTGTACCTCCTCAGTAACAGCTTTGGCTTTACCAATAGTCACCGCAAATCTTTAGTTGTGGGCTCGTCATTCTTGTTTTTCATGCCATCGTCAACTTTTAGCTCCTTCACAATGTGGTTCTTCAAGTAGAACTTTGCATCGGCGAAGTGTGACTCTGCCTCGGTGAATGGCGCATCATCAGAAACTATCTTCTTCTCGACTTCACCCTCGTAGTATTTTAAACATTGATGGTAGGTAGACGGAACTACTTTATTCTCATGTATCCAAGGCCTTCCAAGAAAGACATCGTATGAAGTCTTCGCATAGATCACATGCAACCATGCACTTGATTGCATATCTTCAATGGTGATTCCCAGCCTGATCGCGCCTATGGATCGTTGCCCCCCTTGGTTGAAACCTTGGATCATCGCACGATTTTCTAAGAGTCCGTCCATGGGAATACCTAGTTCTTTCACAGTGCGAATTGGCAAAATGTTCACTGAGGATCCTCCATCAACAAAAATTCGATTTACCCTTTCATCACGCATATAGCCAACCCGGTACAATGGGCGGTTATGAGGAGTGTCACCTAGCAGAAGATCGTCATTTGTGAACGTGAATTTTTCCTCACAAGCATTAACTTCTTGAGGAGTGGACTCGATAAGATTTTCCGAAGATGGTGCCAATGGTAGGTCATCACTCTTTTCTTTCCCGTCGTCAGTATGGTAACAAGAGGCATCAATACCCCCATGGGAAATCTTCGTGCGGAACCAACTTGATAAAAACTCCTCCAAGGTCACTAAATGTCGTGGCTTTTGAGGGTGGTACACCTCCACTTTCGCTTTCTTTACATGCTTAACTGGATTCCATCTCCTAGGTATTTTTACCATAATGTTCCTTGTTGGTTGTTCCATTGATCCTTTTCGTGAGCACTGAGCTCCTTTTGTGGCGCCTATGGCGAGTCACCAACGTCCAACCTTCATCATCCTCATGTTGACCGTCTTCAACTTTGTAGTTCTCCAGTAATTCTTCATCTTTACTTTCTCTAAAACTACATAATTCGTCTGGACTGAATGAGCCAAATGTGATAGAGACTTGGTTTGTGCTTGCTTTCTCATCTTCAAGCACGATCTTCTTTTCACGAGCCAAGTCCGTAACTTTTTCCTTGAAGACAAAGCACTTTTCCAGAGGGTGGCTCACAAGTCGATGATATTTGTAGTAATTTGGGTCATTAATTTTTCCAGCTTCATTTGGTCGCTTCATCTCCGGAAGCTCAATGAGATTTAACTCGAGGAATTCTTCAAAAATAGCTGGCATATCAGAATCGATAAATGGGTACTCTTTCTCTTGCATTTCTTTTAGAGTCAACTTTCCACTTGGCTTATCTTGAAACGAAATGGATTTAATACTCTGCTTCTTGCTCATCTTCATCGTGAACTTCACAGGTGATGTGTTGACATTTATAGCTTCTTTATTTTCAGATCTTGGTACAAACATGCTCCATTTTCTAACTTCCTGCTTGTCGTTTCCCTTGCAAGGTTCATATATGGGAAGCCTTTCATTTCTAGCGGAGGCCATGCTCAATTCCATGTCATGGGCACGAGTTGCAATTTCTTCAAACGTGCTAGGCTTGATACCTTGCAAGATGTAGCACAATACCCAATGCATACCTTGGATGCACATCTATATGCCAGAATCTTCAGTAAGCCTGTCTTTACAGTTGAGGCTTGCATTTCCCCAACGATTGATAAAGTCGATAACTGGTTCACTCTTCCGTTGACGAGTATTTGTGAGTTCTATCATACTCACAATACGTATTGTGCTATAAAAGCGATTGAGAAATTCTTGCTCTAGTTGATCCCAATTGTCAATAGATCCAGCCTCAAGGTCCGTATACCAATAAAGCATTTCCTTTTAATGAGCGGACGAACTGCTTGACGAGGTAATCTCTATAAGTCCCATCATTGTTGCATGTCTCAACGAAGTGTGCCACATGTTTCTTTGGATTGCTTTTGCCATCAAACTGTTGAAATTTTGGAGGTTGATAGCCAGCAGGTATCTTCAACATATCGATCCTTGAAGTGTACGACTTTGCGTAGGTAAGGGAGGACTTGGAAGCGACTTCATATTTGCTTTTTATAGTCCCTTCAATGAACTCCTTTAGCTGATTGATTGGAATCATTCCTTCCGAAGAGACTGGAATTTCCTTAGTAGATGCAAATTGTCATGGGGGAGGATCAATCTCTTGAACTTCTGGGAGTTTGCCAGGTGCATGTGTAGATTCTTCTTCCATCAAGATTCCCACCATGTCTGTTAGCTTGTCAATTCTAGCATCTTGATTTTGCATGCATTTGGTCAAGCCAGCGATAGCTTCCGTCAAGTTTGCCAACTGCTCGTCCACAGATGAATTATTTGTCACCATGACTTGCATGATTGTTGTGGACGATGGAGAGTAGCATGGATTGTCACACAGATTGATCCTTGATTGGCTTATGCTATGTGGTGTAAGTGGGGAGGATCCATCACTTGAAGTTTCATCATATTCCTTCCCAGCAGAATGCTTGGATCCGGAGAGGTCAAGCAGAGCAAGAGTTTTCTTGATCTTTTTAGCAACATCGCTTCCTCCTTCGGGTGCGTTTGTGGAGGATCTTGCTCCTTTTGAGGATAAAGATCCAAAAACAGGGGTAGATGCGGACGACACTTGCGGTGCTTGCTGTCCTAACGAGATTGCTTTGCTCCTCGTAACTGGTCCAAATCTTCCAAAGGTAACTTCGAGTATGTTTTCCACATCAGCATAGAACCTGGAATTAGCAGCCTTGGCGGAAATTGAACTGGAGTTGATTTTCATGGAAGCCATTTCGTTGTTCTTGAATTTTGGTGATTGAAAAGTTGATATGAGAGGTAGAGATTGTCCCACTGAGCGTGCCAGAATTTGTAGACAATAAATTTGCGTCAGGAAAAAATAATCGAGACTGAAAAATATTGCAATAATCGTAGTATTTGATTTCAAGTATTTGAGTGTTACAATCTCTATGAATCCTCTGATTCTTCTTTTCAATAGTAAATAAATTCAAGGGCCTTTGAGCTTGATCTTGAATATGTAGTTGACGCCACGAACGATGATCTTGTTCTTGAGCTTGAGCTTGAACTTGATTTGTTCTTCGTTCTTGAGCTGGAACTTGATTTCTTGAACTTGAACTTGATTGCTTGAATCTTGAAACTTGTAGAGAAATTTGCGGCATTTGATCTACGAGCTCCCTCTTGCTTCTTGTTATAACTTCTGGTGATTTTTCTGGGTTATGAAGACCCCTATTTATAGTTGTGGAAGGGAGGAGTTATGATAAGAATAAACTCTTTCCGACCAATGAGATTGAGGAGTGACAAGCCCGCATTTAATTGGCCAGAACATGTCACTTACACACGTGGCGCGATTTTATTGGCCTTTTAACTTGACTTTGCATGCCTTGTCATTTTGACACGTGGTACAATTATGTTGGTTCTTTTGTTTGACTTGGCGCGCCACGTCATTTGACACGTGTCACCAAACTGGGCCTCTAGAAAGATGGGATATTGGGCCTAATGAAGTGGGCTCATCATTTATAGGCCAACTAAATGGACTAACCCAATAGATTAAGACTTATTTATTTAATCCATATTATTGGAGTTATATAATTAATTCAATTATATTAGCCCATAATATTTGTTTGGACCAATATATCTTGAATTTAAAAAATAGTTCAAATTATTTTATCAATTTAAAATTCGATAAAATTTAAATGATTACAATAATCATTCGACAAATTTGAAAGTTTAGTAGGTGACATCAGTGGCGAAGCCACATGCACCAAAGACGTGTCAACCGATACCTCTTCGTCGGAAAATTACACTGTATAGCTCGGTAATTTTTTAAAAAATATGTATATATACTACATAATGACACTCCTTGACTTCTTGGTGAGTTTGTTTCTTTATAATTTTACTCCGCTTAATGAAATCCTGACTCCGCCACTGGATGATATGGCATGCCACATCATCTCTCCGGCCCCCCCAAAGTTGAGTTCTCGATCAAAATAACTTTTTCTTAATCGGTAAAGTAAGTATTATTGATGTAAAAAAGAAAAACAGCATAAAGAGAATATCGTTACAGATTAATCCCAAAAAAAATGGACTTTACAAAGGTGTAGTGAACTAATGAAGTCAATCATGGCGTCCCGCTTTAACAAATATGCCCGGCCAAAATGACTTTTTGGGAATATTAGGTCAAGTTGACAGAAAATCCAAAAGTGGTTTTATTATATTATTTCCATGTCTTGGATGATTTAAGTAAATGACTCGTAAAAAAACTCATCACCAAGATTAAATTTTAATCTGTTAAATTATTTGTTGTATACTCCTTGTTTGGACGTCTCAGAATAAAACCACTGTCATATATAAAGTAGAACCAAAAAAATGTTAAAAACTAGAATAGAGGAAATGTTATATTGGCAGTGGATTGTAGAAAACTTCTTTTTAAAGAGAAGTTTGGACAATTGGGACTGACCAAAAATACAATACCTTTTTTAGAGAGTACTCTTTAATTCCAGCATCTTTTGTTTTCAGCCATACCCAACAAGAAGCGATCTAAAATTGGCCAGCTGAGTCGTCATAAAAAACAATTGGCGACATTCTAAGATCGCATCTCAATTGGGCAAAGATGAAGTCATATAATTACATATATATTGTCAATATATGTGTAATATACATATATATTGACAGTGATGGAGAGTGAACCTAGATATAATTTTATTAAAAATGACGTTTCGAGAATGATTTTGAGTCAAAACAATACGTTAATTAGTGTGACCAAGTTCTAACTTCTAAGAATCCAAGTCACTTTTAAAATATAAAATCTACTTCCTTCTTAATAATTACCGAAACAATGTTATATGGATCTAAGACCTCATTTGTTTGCACTTAATGGATGTCTGAATCTTAATCATGCAGATCTCAGACATTAAGTGCATTTGTTTTTAAAATTTGAATTTTAATTATTTAGATCTTAATCATTAAGTGTGTTTGTTTTTTTACTTCACAATCACTTAATGAGTCTGAATAGGTCTATATGATTAAGATCTATAGTAGAGACTTAATTTCATTAAGATGCTATCACATATTCATTATTAACTGTTGCCACCTCCTATCATTATCAACTAACACCATGCTGCCACCACCACCACCACCACCACCACCTCCACTACCACTACGCCACCATCATCCTCAATCATAGCCGCCACCATTATCGACCATCACCACCCACTATCCCACCACTCCGATCACCATCATTCTCACCCACAATCAACACTCCTCCACCTCAACTACCACAACTGATCACCCCATCACCATCAACAACCACAATCCCCATCAACAACCACAACTGACCATCCCATCACTAACAACAACTACAGTCGGCACTGCCCATCATTATAACCTACCACTATCTACCCACCACCTTCCTCAGTCACAAATACTACCACCGCCCGCCATTATTAACTATCACCAACCACCACCACCATCCTCAATCATAATCGCCACTACCAATTACTACTAGTTACTAGCATGAACCACCATCATCAACCAAAGCTACCACCAACCACCGCCTCTAGTCGGCATTCGCCCGTTAGCCATCACCACCAACAACTATCATATTTTAAAAAATTATATATTCTATTGATAGAATATAAGATTAGTTATTTCATTTGAATTTTATGTTTATTAATTTTCAAATCATATTTTATATATTCAGATGTTAAAAATCAAACAGTCTTAATTATTTCTATTCAGATCTTAATACACATCTTAATATATTCATATGCATATTTAGATTCAGACGTCTTAATCTTAAAAAAACAAGTGAGACCCACTTTGTCTAATTGACCGTCTAACCACGCATCTTACTCAACATAGCCAGAGTTCTAACCTGTCATGATAAATCTCAAAGAAATACTAGTGCGTTTTTGATACACAAAGTATTTTTGGGAATATAAGTCATTTCTCGGCAATTAAACACCAAAAGATATATATCTTACATTAAAAAAGGGGAAAAAGTTCTTTTTTCTTTAATAGTGCATTTGATATTATTTAATTCTATAACAAAGGAAAGCCTCCTACCTCTCTAATTCTTAAAGAGTGTGAAAGAAAATAATGATTATTTTGAATAATATTTTCCTTCATAGTTCATACCAAGCACACACTGAGGGAAGTAAAAACAAGGAGAAACAATCATTGTCCTGGCGGAATGATCAAGTCTCATAAAACCAACACACATTGTAAAGCTAAGGCTGACAACCAATTACAAGCCGGCTACTATCGCATACTTCCAATAAACTAATATCCGCCTACGGCCTGCAACATAACTAGCCAAGTATAAAAGACTAATATATATATATACACACACATATATATGAGCTAGTTTACGTGCAGGGATTATAGATTTTTGTGTGTTCGAAAAGGTGTTGAAACCTCTTGAAGGGAACCATAAGAAATAATGGGGAATAATAAAGGAGGAATGTTTAGATTTGCTGATAAAACAGACAAGTTGTTGATGTTCTTCGGGACTTTAGGAAGCATGGGAGATGGTCTGCAGATTCCTCTAATGATGTTTGTGCTTAGTGAAGTGATTAATGATTATGGAAACCTAAGTAGTTCAGTTTCTATGCATATCGTGAACAAGGTGAGACAATAATGAACTTGAGTTCCCTTCGTAATTAACTGTGCTATTCACTACTAAACATGCATATATCAACTAGAAGTAAGAAGTAAAACCTTATAATATTCCCTCTTTTTCCTTTTTTGTGTAACTGTTTTCTTTTCATATTATTGCAGTATTCTCTCAGGCTACTCTATGTCGCAATTGGAGTTGGACTATCTGCTTTTGTTGGTAAGTGAAGGTTCATCATCTAGTAGTGCCCCTCACTTTAACATTGATCACTTTCTAAACCGGAGTACATATGTATAGAGAATTTTTACTTTGTACTGTATCATCCAAGATCATATGTACGTACGTTGACACTTTTGCAGAAGGATTATGTTGGGCAAGAACTGCTGAAAGACAGACATCTCGAATGAGATTAGAGTATCTAAAATCTGTGCTGAGGCAGGAAGTTGGATTTTTTGACACACAGGCAGCTGAATCTTCCACTACTTATCAAGTGATTTCAACCGTCTCAGCTGATTCAACTACCATCCAAGTGACAATAGGCGAGAAGGTATATATTAATTCTCTTCAATGCCACCACTTCTATTTCCCTCGTGTTGGTGTAAATTTTGTAAATAATTATGGGGAGTCTAACTGTGCAAAAAGGATTTTTGTATAGAAATATAGGATCATAAATTAGGCTAGGCATTTCCAAGAAATGTTCTTTAGGATAGTATTTTCCCCATCAGGTGGTTAGTATAAATTCTATCCCAGAATACAATGCCTTACAAGAAATCGAAGCCATATAGAAGCTGAATTGGAACTGATTGTGTTTGCTTACATACCAGTATGTTGTGCCTTTGTATGACATATGGTAGATTGTGATTTGATGCAGATACCTGATTGTCTGGCTTACATGTCATCCTTCTTGTTCTGCCATATCTTTGCGTTTGTGTTATCATGGAAGATCACATTGGCCGCGATACCATTCACCTTAATGTTCATCATCCCAGGACTTGGATTTGGGACAATGATGATGAACGTGGGAATGCAGATGATAGAGTCCTATGGAGTTGCTGGAGGAATAGCAGAACAAGCTATCTCTTCTATAAGAACACTATATTCATATGTAGCTGAGAACCAAACTCTCGATAAGTTCAGTCAATCGCTGCAGAAAGTTATGGAATTAGGAATCAAGCAAGGCTTTGCTAGAGGGCTGTTGATGGGAAGCTTGGGAATGGTTTATATTAGCTGGGCTTTTCAGGCATGGCTTGGATCGATTCTAGTAAGCAAACATGGAGAAAAAGGTGGTGATGTATTTGTAGCAGGTTTCAATGTTCTTATGGGAGGATTGTAAGTTTTCTTACCTTAATTTATAATGCTTTTAGTCTCTATATGTTGCTGGAAATGATGTTAATTAAACTGCTACATTCTTGCAGAAATATTTTGTCTGCTCTTCCAAATCTTACAGCAATCACAGAGGCAAAGTCTGCTGCTATTCGGATAACAGAGATGATTGATAGACATCCAGCAATTGACACTGAAGATAAGAAGGGGAAAGCATTGTCATATGTAAGAGGAGAAATTGAATTCAATGGTGTGTACTTCAATTACCCCTCAAGGCCCGATACGCCTATCTTGCAAGGCCTGAATCTTAGAATTTCGCCTGGAAAAACTACAGGACTTGTTGGGGGTAGTGGTTCTGGGAAATCCACCATCATTTCATTGCTTCAAAGATTCTATGACCCCATTGAAGGTGATATTTCCTTGGATGGACACAAGATAAAAAAACTCCATCTTAAATGGCTGAGGTCCCAAATGGGCTTGGTTAATCAAGAACCGATTCTCTTTGCAACAACCATAAAAGAGAACATATTATTTGGAAAGGAGGGAGCAACCATGGAAGAAGTGGAGAAGGCAGCTAAAGCTGCAAATGCTCATGACTTTATTATCAAGTTACCAGATGCATATGAAACTCAGGTACCAGAGCCTTGCTCCAATAATTGATCTTGCTTTTTATCTCTATATAGATCTGCAAATTTGAAGGACAAAATACTTAACCACGACCAAAAGAATCTTAGTGATGGTTATCCTAATAGTGTACCTTGTTTACTCACTTGTAGAAAACAGAAAAGCGCATCCTTACTGAAGTCTTCCTGTGGTTTATCACTCTATCTTATAGTTGAAATTGACCCCTTCAAATATTGCAGGTAGGCCAATTTGGGCTGCAGTTATCTGGAGGACAAAAGCAGCGAATAGCCATAGCGAGAGCTTTGATAAGAGACCCAAAAGTCCTGCTGCTTGATGAGGCTACAAGTGCACTTGATTCACAATCCGAAAGAGTTGTACAAGAAGCCCTCGATCACGCATCTATGGGAAGAACTGCAATCGTCATAGCTCACCGTCTATCCACCATTAGGATGGCGAATAGGATAGTGGTTCTTCAACAAGGCAGAGTAATAGAGTCTGGGACACATGAAGAGCTTATGCAAATGACTGATGGGGAAGGTGGAGAGTATTACAAAATGGTACAGTTGCAGCAACTAGCCACATTAAATGATGTTGCCAACACCCCTAACCAAAAGACTGGAGGAAGAAGTAGCTACCGAAAGGGTACTACCCCACAAAGTCCATTCAACATGATCTCCAGTGCAGCCGCTACACCTGTTATGTACCCGTTTAGCCCAGCATTTTCCCGAAGTGCACCACTCTCAGCTCCTTACTCCGTTCAGTATGAAGAATCCTATGAAAGTGATGATGGACATTTCACAAAAGAGGCTTATCGAGCACCTTCACAATTGCGTTTACTGAAAATGAATGCTCCTGAATGGGGCAGAGCCTTGCTTGGATGCATAGGAGCGATAGGTTCGGGAGCTGTTCAGCCAATAAATGCCTACTGTGTTGGGGCAGTTATATCTGTTTATTTCCGGCCTGATAAATCCTCCATCAAATCCCACGCAAGGGTCTATTCTTTTGTATTCATCGGTCTTGCTGTTTTCAACTTCTTCACAAATCTTCTCCAACACTATAATTTTGCTGTCATGGGAGAAAAGCTAACCAGAAGGATAAGGGAGAAGCTGATTGATAAACTCATGACCTTTGAGATAGGATGGTTTGATCAAGATGAGAACACTAGTGCAGCCATATGTGCCCGGCTATCAACTGAAGCAAACATGGTTCGTTCCCTTGTGGGAGACCGCATGTCACTGCTAGCTCAAGCATTCTTTGCCGCTACATTTGCTTATACATTAGGACTTTTCCTAACATGGAAGCTGGCCCTAGTGATGATGGCAGCTCAACCCTTGCTCATTGGAAGCTTTTACGCGAGAAGTGTTCTGATGAAGAGTATGTCTGGTAAAGCACAGAAAGCTCAAAGGGAAGGAAGCCAACTAGCAAGTGAAGCTGTTATTAATCATAGAACTATAACTGCTTTCTCATCTCAGAAAAGGATAGTAGGGCTCTTTAAAGCCACATTAGAAGGTCCTAGGAAGGAAAGCATCCGACAATCTTGGTATGCCGGTGTAGGTCTGTGTAGCTCTCAATACCTAGCTGCAGCTTCTACAGCTTTAGCTTACTGGTATGGTGGGAAGCTATTGTCACAAGGGGAAATATCCCCTGAGAAACTTTTTCAAGCATTTCTAGCACTGCTTTTCACTGCTTATACAATTGCTGAGGCAGGAAGCATGACTAAAGATATATCTAGGGGAAGTAACGCCGTGGGTTCAGTCTTTGCAATCCTCGATAGAGGCACCGAGATTAATCCAGATCATTCGTCAGCAATAGATGCAATGAGAACACAAATAAGGGGCCATGTGGAGCTAAAAAGAGTATTCTTTGCTTACCCATCAAGACCAGACCAGCTGATTTTTAGAGGATTAAGCCTCAAGATAAGTGCAGGAACCACAGTAGCATTAGTTGGACAAAGCGGTTGTGGAAAATCAACTATAATTGGGCTTATTGAAAGATTTTATGATCCAGACAAAGGATCAGTCTATATCGACGAAAGGGATATAAAAGACTACAACTTGAGATCGCTGAGAAAAAGTATCGCATTAGTTAGCCAGGAACCAACTCTCTTTGCAGGAACTATCTATGAGAACATTGCCTATGGAAAAGAGAACGCCAAGGAATCTGAGATAAGAAAGGCAGCTGTGCTTGCTAATGCTCACGAGTTTATAAGGTCAGATATCCATGTCATCACAAATTAATTTGATGTTCTTCAGCTGCATAACAAATTTCAAATGTCAAAAGACATTTGCTAAACAAAGCTATTGCACAAACTATAAACTTACCATTAATTCGCATACTTTTGTGATCAGTGGGATGAATGATGGATATGAAACTCAATGTGGTCAAAGGGGAGTGCAGCTATCAGGAGGTCAGAAACAAAGAATAGCGATTGCCCGAGCAATACTCAAGAACCCAAAAATCCTGCTGTTAGATGAAGCAACTAGTGCTCTTGACACTGTATCTGAAACCGCAGTCCAAGAAGCACTAGAGAAGATGATGGTTGGTCGAACATGCATTGTTGTGGCTCACCGCCTGTTCACTATACAGAAAGCTACTTCTATTGCTGTCGTCAAGGATGGAATAGTTGCAGAGCAAGGCTCGCATTCTGATCTACTTTCTATAGGAAAAAATGGCTCATATTATTCTCTGGTAAAATTGCAAGGGGGAAACTCTCCTTACAGGTAAACTTCAAAAAACATGATACTAGTGTCTCATATAAAGGAGCTTGTCTTATGCTACATGTGCCACCATTCTTGTAAATTTGAGATAGGGTACTTTTTGTTGAATATTTTGATCCCATTTCATGTATTTCTTCCAATAAATGTTACTAAATTAATTCATCTGTTGCACAATCTTAATAGCTACTCAAATCTCCTTCCACTTCAATTCTCAAAAACTTCAAATATAGAACGATGAAAAACGAAATCCAAAAGATGGGATCAATCATAAAACTAATTCATATTCAGAAGTGCTATCAAGTGTAGAATGACAGGGTGAGATCAACATCATATTCTTTTCCTTTAGGCAAATGGCATCTCCACTAAGAATAAACTAATCATACTACTTAGTACGTAATAAAAAAATTATGATATTCAAGAATAAAGATAATTAGGTTACTTCGTAAAACAAGCCAGCCCAAAAGAAAGGAAACCGAAGATTAACACTAAGGGCGGATGCAGTGTACAAGATACGGATTCATCCGAATTCAATAGTTTTGGCTCAAGCTCTGTAAATGCGGTAAAGATCCCACTAAATGAGTACAATAATATATTTCAAATTCAGTGTGATAAAACTTCAAACTCAAACTCATAAAGTTTAAATTCCTGCTTTTGCACTAACTACATAATTTGTACATTACAAACAAGTAACTTACCAAAGAGAGAGTCAGAATGACAAAACAAGTAACTATATTATTGTTTACAACAAAAACTGTGTCTTGTACCTGATTCGGGTCACCACATTGACCCGAAAAAACCGCCTTAGTCCCATTTAAACAGCCTTAAATGCGGCATCCCAAAGCTTTTTCTGATTAATCTTCATCATATATGTATTTTATAACACTCCAAAAATAATGTGAAGTAATCTTAGTGAAGTAAAAAGAGTAAGAATATCTTAAAATACGTATTATTTCTGCCTCATTAAAAACCTTGCCAGAAAAATCCAGTGGGATAAAACCTTATGAAAACATCACTTTTGTTTCTCGGAGACGACGAATTCCAAGCTTGTATAACAACTTCTTTGAGATCGACAATGCCTTGTGAAAAGTTTGTCAAATTATCACTTGAGCAAATTTGTTGAACAATGATCATGTCTGAAATAGAACTTTTGTGAAATATGCTTTATTTTGTCTCCTTCAATAGTCCTTCTTTCAATTGAGCTATGCATGCAGTATCATCTTCAATGTAATTGGAACCTTGTTGAATATCGTAATATGACAGTACCCCCACACACAAATTGATTATCTGAACAACGAATCATGCTCTGCATTTGTATAACCAACAAAACCTTGACAATATTTGTTAGAATAAACAAATCTATATCAAGGATTTCTTTTGCAATATAACACTAATAGTATTTAATATTTTCACATAGGAGTACAACTATATCTTGCTAGCATATTGTTATAACCATGGTTCTAGCAAGATACATTAGTGCACCAATTGCACTAGACACAAAAAAAATCTTGTACGCCATGGTTGCTCAAATCCACATAAGGATTTGCTGAAGCTTTATTTAATAAATTTCTTGCGATTCTTAATATACTTCAGAACAGTTCAAATCCTTCAATAATTTTATATGCGCATATCAAAATTTTCAGGTATTGCCAGACTAAAATTTTAAAGCAATTGCATCCACCACAAGAGAATATGTTACCATATAATCAATACCATGACATTTATAAAAAGTCTTGTGTCACCCCAGTGCTTTATACTTTCAGGTGTTAGGACTATCAGTCCAAAACTTCACGTTTTCCAAGGGAAGTTAATCTTGATTGCGTATTTTTTATTGACCAATAATGTCACGACCCAAAATCCCTAAGGCCGTGATGGCGCCGGACACAAGGTCAGGCAAGCCAAACCATTAATTAATTGAACAACTTTCTAGTTTTAACATTTTCAAAATCGTTACCTTTTCATGCATTTCATAATCAAATAAATACATTTTAGTAAACTTAAATACGACATCACATCAATTCAATTTAAAGAAACAAACCCCAACACATCCCCAGAACCCGGTGTCACAAGTACATGAGCGGTTTCTAAGAAGTTATATAATCACTTCAAGCCTGTCCGAAATATAATTGGACAAGGAAATTTAAAAAAAATGAATAAATACAGTATAAGGGGACTCAGCCAGCTGCGGATCGCCTCCGGATGGTGCAGCTCGCCTAAGTCTCCGAATCCTCCACATTGTCATGAATGTACATGTGCAATAAAATGCACAACAAGTGCAACATGAGTACAAAAATAACGTGTACTCAGTAAGTCGCCCGCCTAACCTCAGAGAGGTTGTGATGAGGGGGCAAATTAGCTTCTTACTAAGGTCCGACAATACAACATGTGACAGAATATAATGAAATACAATAGACATGAAAGGCAGTGAGCAACAGGTACATAGCAAATAACGAAATACAGATAATAACTGAAAAAGGAACAACAAAGTACTAAAATCTCTTCTTAACCAATACCTGACACTCCAGTTATAAGTGACTCAGAACTCAAGTGATCATACACATACCAGGACAAGACGACCGGCCGGAGTCATAAGGGTGGTCATAGGGAATGAGGTCATAAGCTAACCTACGATCGCGAATCATACATGCGACTTGCGTGCTGACTCGATATAATAAGCTAACCTACGATCGCGCATCGTACCTGCGAATCGTGTGCTGACTCGATAATGATAAGTTGACCCAAGATCGCGCATCATACCTACGACTCGTGTGCTGACTCGATAATAATAAGCTGACCCACGGCCGCGCATCATACCTGCGGCTCGTGTGCTGACTCGATAACAAGTGCATATATATATATATATATATAAGTACATATGTGTACCAACTCAACAGTGAACTCAACAGAATTGTGTCAATGCCACGGATAGCCAACTGGGATTTAAATCATAATGTTTCACGTTTCCATATCACCTCAACAGTAATTACAACTCATAACACATACAAAGGTGCAAATAAGGCACATAGTGGCATGCTAGTGGATCCTAGGCTACCCGGACATGGCATAATAGTAGCTACGCACGGACTCCCGTCACCTCGCGTACGTAGCCCCCGAAGATAATATCATATACTGAATTAATTAACTTAGGGGGACGATTCCCCCTCACAAAGTTAGAAAGGAG
Organism: Nicotiana paniculata; assembly: GCA_005239505.1. Classification (NCBI taxonomy): domain Eukaryota; kingdom Viridiplantae; phylum Streptophyta; class Magnoliopsida; order Solanales; family Solanaceae; genus Nicotiana; species Nicotiana paniculata. The sequence continues at coordinate 74,915 of ML365291.1, forward strand.
ACTTACCTCGTGACGAAACCACCTCTCGGATCAAGGATGCGCCCGAATCTCCGAAATATACCCTCAACGGCTCGCAACTAGACAAATATAGTATAATTACATCTACTCATGATCAAGGAAGAAGAATTAACCTACTAACCCAAAATTCACCATTCTTGAAGAATTACCCAATTTCAACCCCGAGCCCGCACACTCGAATATCGAGAATTATTGAAGGGGTCGCTCACTCGTAGCCTAAGGATCAAGATTACGTAACTTTTATTGGAATTCATGGCAATCATTGAGTGATTTATCAAATTCTTAAGAACCCTAACTTTTACTATCTAAATCCTTGATTTTTGATGTTTTAGTAATTAGTTCTAGTTGAATTCCATGTAAAAATTAGGAAAATAGAGAGGAATTACTCACGTTAGTACTATATAGGTCGTGGAGGGTGCTGCTCAAGCTTGAAGGCTCGCTAATGGAGTTTTGGATGAGAAAGAATGAAGAAAACCCGTGTTTAAACACTTAAATATGCCTGCCTACAGGGGTTTCCACACCTGCAACCCTGGGACCGCACTGGCGAGAAAAGAATCGCACCTGCGGAAAATGGCGAGGGGGCTAGGGATTGCACCTGCAGAGGGGTTTCTGCACCAACGGACCCGCTCTTGCGGAAATTGTTCCGCACCTGCGAAGGTAGGGGGACCCTGGGTTTTCGCACCTGCGAGGCTGGGACCGCAGTAGCGGTCCCGCACCTGCGGCTGGGCAACCTCATCTGCGGTCACACCAGCAACAGCTGCACCATCAGTTGTTTTAGCTAGTTTTTGGCCTCGTGTGATGTCCGGGAGGCACCTGGGCCCACCCGATCTCCCGTCTAAATATACCAACAAGTCCCAAACCATAATACAGACTCGCTCGAGCCTACAGAATACTCAAAACATCGCTAAAACTCAGAATCACATCCCAAAACCCCTGAATTCCTAATTTAGGACTTTCAAATTCTAGATTTCTATAACGATGCGCCGAACCGACCTATAAAACTCGGAATGACTTCAAATTTTGTGGAGAAGTCATATTCAACATTATGAACCTGCTCCAACTTCCGGAATCGCATTCCGACCTTGATATCAAAACTTCCAGTTCCGGCCGGATTTCCCAAAAACCTTCAAATTTCTATCTTTAGCCAAATGACTTCAAAATGACCTCCGGACATCCGAATTCACTTCCGATCGCGCTCCCAACTCCAGAATCACCATACNAACCCGATCCGGACACACACCCAAATACGAAATCATCATACGAAACTGCTGGAACCTTAAAATACTGATTCGGAGATCGTTTACTCAAAATTCCAATCTTAGTTGATTTTACCAACTCAAGGCTTTTGAAATGAGAATTTTCTTTCCAAACCAACTCTAAACTTTCTGAAATTCAATTTCGACCACGCCCACGAGTCATAATACCTGAAACGAAGCTGCTCACGGCCTGAAACCGCTGAACGATGCGCTAGATCACGAAACAATCGGTCGGGTCATTACATTCTCCCCCACTTAAACAGACGTTCATCCTCGAACGTGCTAAGAACTACTCTGGAGCTTCCTGAAATCACTGTTTAACATCTCGAGCACCCGCCCGTGCTACCACAACCCAGTCGAGCACAATAGCTTGATCAAATCTGGAGATTTCTTCTTTATCCATATAATAAGCTCAGAATTCATTCAAACACCTGAAGTTTCTCTAGCCAGGACTAGTTCCAATATATATAAGCACTGCATCAACTAGATCATGATGTACCATATCATAACTGCATACCCTTGCTGAGTCGGCACCATGCACTGCACAACTCATCATCTGACCACAATGATGCTCACTGAACCTTAGTAGCCAAGATCCATGAACCTGATGCACCCAATGCACCTCATAACAAATATACATACACCCTGCTACAATGCTGACGACACCACCACAACGGAGGAAATATGCAGAAATTCACACTCGACTGCAGAGTTAACAAATCCTTGAATACCTCATCGCACTGATCCCTGGCCCGATAATCTCGTCTCACCCAGTACGAACTGCTCAGACAACAAACCATCCCAACATGACCAACACCCTCACATGATACCACATCTCCCAATAGATCATAACTCGAACATGATAATAAGAAACGACTCAGGACGGAACTACTCAGATCATGCAACTAATATGAGTTCTTACCAGAAAGTAGGAATTAAAACATAAGAAAATAAATATAGGAACCTTACTGATCATCACACTGTTGCGGCGTGCAACCCGATCCAAATAGCATACCCGTGGCGGCGTGCCACCTGATCCCAATAACATACCCGTGGCGGCGTGCCACCCGATCCCAAATAACATCACTGTGGCGGCGTGCCACCCGATCCAAATAACATAAAACTCACATAAGGAAATATATATACGGAGCTGATTTGCTCACTATTACAATTACTGAATATCGATCACAAGCAGGCTAAGTGCATAATACCATCCTAGGGAGACTGATAAAGCCGTAGGCTATAAACTCAAGCACAACTGAGGTGTGATATATATACATATACTCTGGATCTCAAGAGCTATCCTGCTCACATAACATCCTCGCTACGTGGGACCTCAACACATAAGAAATTATCAAAGCCGTTTCACAACTCACACAGCACAATCACAATAACACATGAATTCGACGAAGACGGAACAACACCCGCTGTTCTAATATCTTTACATGAAAAGATTCTCTACTGAAAGGAACATGCCTGGCTCACACGAAGCCCATAATCATATATAAATCCATCCACAAACATCGAGCCACCTTGCTCGCACCAAACGTAGCTATTAGCTTTTACCTGGGTCCATATTAACCATACTTTTTCTCATAATACACGAGAACAACCGTCATCACCGGGACTAACACCCCAAAATCCATAATCAATTGGACTGAACGCCCTCCAGGCATAAATTCTCAATTTAAGCAATATTGTACTTCTTCATACTCGGTCCAAATCTGAAATCCATCAAGTGACTACATGTCACGCTTGATACAATATTTTCGCGGTCATGCTTCCACGACCTTCCACACAAGGCAACAAGTCTGCACATCCATAACACCGGCCGCACTAAGGCCGCAAAACACATCAAGAACCCATGACCAGGGTACGAAGCCTCTTTCACCGAATATCAATCTCAGGTTACACTAAAGATAACACCAGCTTACTCTGAACTTTCAAACCACTTGTCTTGCTCTTCCGAGCTCATGACATCCTCATAAACATCAGACCTAAATCTTGATTCTTATTCCCAGTTACATACTGCTTCCCGCACTTAACATACCAACATGAGGTAGCGCAAGAATTCCATCATAACTTTCGAACCACGAAAATGGTGAACACTTCATCATATTGAAACTTTTTACTTGACTCAATTCAAGAGTACCATCTCAACACACGAGTGAATTCCCATTATCAGCCAAATCATGCAAATCTTAAGCGGTATTCTATACCGCCATAACCCTTCCGGGATCCGCCTATACCTGACAGGCCGTAGCACCCAAATGCTCACTCATGAATCCATTATGACGGCCGACAAGCCCCACACACACCGGCACAAACCACATGCATAACCAAATCACATCAAATGAACCGATCACTGCCGCAAATGTGCCATTCCAACCATGGCTAATCAATCTATATTCTTTTAATCATCATTAATTGCCTCAGGAACAATAACAACTTCCTTCAACCCATAGCAAACTCAACCCTCACTCATCCCGAGTGACCTTGATTCACGAGACCATGCTGCCCAAATCCCGCAACCCGTCTCATACCCTTCTGATAATCTTTTCGTCAATCCGGAGTCTATTTCTCTCACTCCTCCAATATTATCTTGCATGCTGAAACATATCATGGAACATTCCAACCGTCCTTATTTTTCTCAGAGATTACTCTGCAAAAGCTCGATTCTCGATCATACTGCTGCCTAAAATCCTTAATTGCTGCATTCGCAACTTTTGAACTCACTAGGACCGCTATTGAGAGCCACCCACTCTAACTGGCCCCGAATACAATCAACTCCAAGGTTCTCCTAGCACAGGAACACCTTTTTCAATGAAACACGCGACTGAGTCACTATCCTTACAACTCGCCAACACGCCAAAAATCCTCTACCCCATGCGAAGACAATCCTACAACCCAACTGCAGATGGTGGGACTCTCCCACTTAGCCCGAAGCTACTCCTTGCACCATTCTAGACCCCGGTGAGATCCTTCCTCCTTTGATAACACGATCTTGCTCATCCAATCCGTCTAAATCTTCCAAATTCTCTTGCTAGCACTCCCTAACTACTCGAATTCCCTAGCATCATTCACACATTCTATATCCTACCGACTAGCCACTAGGACCCCTCACAGAACCTGCCAACCCCGCCATTGCTAACCTATCCCCAGAAGACAACCCACATATAGAAATCACCCGCGGACACCTCCCAACGATGCTGAAATGCACGCTCTCTGCAACTTTAATACCCCATCCTACGCTCTGCTTCATTTACCAACTTACTATCCCGTCTTCTCCTCATGGCCATCCATTAAATGTGCGACAATATCTCCAATTTTCAAGTTGTGCTGCCGCTCCCACACTTTGCGACTGCTCGACTTCCGCTTCTTACACCTGGCCTCCTAGAACTGGAACCATCGCCTAGCCTCATTCCAGGATCATTATTTGCCAATCGCATTCTTCGATACTTCCTCTCAATACTCTGACCCCACGCAATCGAAGAAACCATATCACCGACGAGCCTAACACATTCCATTCGATCAATGAAGACGACTACACGTCACAGGTGCATACCTATCTCGCTTGAAGACACCAAGTCTTACTACTTTATCAATCCCAATCGAGCCATTCATACTCCAAATTCCTTCCCTCTACTGGAACAAAAGCACTGAAATCTCGAAATCATACTCTGAGAAGACCTCCCTTCTAACCATTCATCTTCCCCAACATACGGGAAAACGTTCTATCATCATATCGACACCGCACAATAATCAATTGCAACCATCATCACTACCCAAGCACGGCCTTAAGGCTCCCAGAAACACAGCTACTGAGCTGAAATAGCATATTACCCTTTCACAGGGCCATAACAACAACCACGACCATTTATACCTGGAAACATCTCGAATAACATTCATAGCACCATTCCCATTCCTCAAACTCCTGATCCATAGCAAGTACTTCGCGACGCGTAAGATTAAGTAGGAATGAACATACGCATAAGCCTCAAAGGAATCAACTCGCACGATGAAGAATCAAGAAGGGAAGTACTCCTAACAACCCTGTAACCTCTCAAAGATAAGTACAGACGTCTCTGTACAGATCCACAAGACTCTACTAGATTTGCTCATGACTCGTGAGACCTACGGGAACCTAGCGCTCTGATACCATGTTGTCACGACCCAAAATCCCTAAGGCCGTGATGGCGCTGGACACAAGGTCAGGCAAGCCAAACCATTAATTAATCGAACATGTTGTCACGACCCAAAATCCCTAAGGCCGTGATGGCGCCGGACACAAGGTCAGGCAAGCCAAGCCATTAATTAATTGAACAACTTTCCAGTTTTAACATTTTCGAAATCGTTACCTTTTCATGCATTTTATAATCAAATAAATACATTTTAGTAAACTTAAATACGACAGCACATCAATTCAATTTAAAGAAACAAACCCCAACACATCCCCATAACCCGGTGTCACAAGTACATGAGCAGTTTCTAAGAAGTTATATAATCACTTCAAGCCTGTCAAAAATACAGCTGGACAAGGAAATTTAAAAAAATGAATAAATACAGTATAAGGTGACTCTGCCAGCCGCGGATCGCCTCCGGATGGTGCAGCTTGCCTAAGTCTCCGAATCCTTCACATTGCCATGAAGGTACCTATGCAATAAAATGCACAGCAAGTGCAGCATGAGTACAAAAACAACGTGTGCTCAGTAAGTCGCCCGCCTAACCTCAGACAGGTAGTGACAAGGGGGAAAATTAGCTTCTTACTAAGGTCCGACAATACAACATGTGACCGAATATAATGAAATACAATAGACATGAAAGATAGTGAGCAACAAGTACATAGCAAATAACGAAATCCAGATAATAACTGAAAAAGGAACAACAAAGTACTAAAATCTCTTATTAACCAATACCTGACACTCCAGTTATAAGTAACTCAGAACTCAAGTGGCCATACACATACTAGGACAAGACGACCGGCCGGAGTTATAAGGGTGGTCATAGGGATTGAGGTCATAAGCTAACCCACGATTGCGAATCATACCTGCGACTTGCGTGCTGACTCGATATAATAAGCTAACCCACGACATCGTACCTGCGACTCGTGTGCTGGCTCGATAATGATAAGCTGACCCACGATCGCACATCATACCTTCGACTCGTGTGCTCACTCGATAATAATAAGCTGACCCACAGCCGCACATCATACCCGCGACTCGTGTGCTGACTCGATAATAAGTGCATATATATATATATATATATATATATATATATATATATATATATATATATATATATATATATATATATATATATATATATATATATANACATACAAAGGTGCAAATAAGGCACATAGTGGAATGCTAGTGGATCCTAAGCTACTCGGACATGGCATAATAGTAGCTACGCACAAAATCCCGTCACCTCGTGCGTACGTAGCCCCCGAAAATAAAATCATATACTGAATTAATTCACCTTGGGGACGATTTCCCCTCACAAAGTTAAAAAGGAGACTTACCTCATGACGAAACCTCCTCTCGGATCAAGGATGCGCCTGAATCTCCAAAATCTACCCTCAACGGCTCGCAACTAGCCAAATATAGTATAATTACATCAACTCATGATCAAGGAAGAAGAATTAACCTACTAACCCAAAATTCACCATTCTTGAAGAATTACCCAATTTCAACCCCGAGCCCACACGCTCGAATATCGAGAATTATTGAAGGGGTCGCTCACTCGTAGCCTAAGGATCAAGATTACGTAACTTCTATTGGAATTCATGGAAATCATTGAGTGATTTATCAAAATCTTAAGAACCCTAACTTTTACTATCCAAATCCTTGATTTTTGATGTTTTAGTAATTAATTCTAGTTGAATTCCATTTATAAATTAGGAAAATAGAAAGGAATTACTCACCTTAGTACTATATAGGTCGTGGAGGGTGCTGCTCAAGCTTGAAGTCTCTCTAATGGAGTTTTTGATGAGAAAGAATGAAGAAAACCCATGTTTAAACACTTAAATATGCCTGCCTACAGGGGTTTCCGCACCTGCGACCCTGGGACCGCACCTGCGGTCCCGCACCGGCGAGAAAAGAATCGCACCTGCGGAAAATGGCGAGGGGGCTAGGGATCGCACCTGCAGAGGGGTTTCCGCACCAGCGGACCCGCTCTTGCGGAAATTGTTCCGCACCAGCGAAGGTAGGGGGACCCCTGGGTTTTCGCACCTGCGGGACCGCAGTAGCGGTCCTGCACCTGCGGCTGGGCAACCGCATCTACGGTCACACCAGTAACAGCTGCACCATCAGTTGTTTTAGCTAGTTTTTGGCCTCGTATGATGTCCGGGAGGCACCTGGGCCCACCCGAGCCCTTGTCCAAATATACCAACAAGTCCCAAACCATAATACAGACTCGCTCGAGCCTACGGAATACTCAAAACATCGCTAAATCTCAAAATCACATCCCAAAACCCCTGAATTCATAACTTAGGACTTTCAAATTCTAGATTTCTATAACGATGCGCCGAACCGACCCATACAACTCGGAATGACTTCAAATTTTGCGGACAAGTAATATTCAACATTACGGACCTGCTCCAACTTCCGAAATCACATTCCGACCTCGATATCAAAACTTTCACTTCCAGCCGGATTTCCCAAAAACCTTCAAATTTGTATCTTTAGCCAAATGACTTCAAAATGACCTCCGGACATTCGAATTCACTTCCGATCGTGCTCCCAACTCCAGAATCACCATACAGATCTATTCCCAGACTCGAAATCCCAAACGGACATCAACCTCACTGATATGCACTTCAAGCCCAATTTCATGAAATCCTCCTAAAATGCTAACTTTCACAATATATGCCGGAAAGCTCCCGCGTTATCTAAAACCCGATCCGGACACACACCCAAATTCGAAATCATCATACTAAACTGCTGGAACCTTCAAATCCTGATTCGAAGATCGTTTACTCAAAATTTCAATCTTTGTTGATTTCACCAACTCAAGGCTTCTTAAATGAGAATTTTATTTCCAAACCAACTCTAAACTTTCTGAAATTCAATTTCGACCACGCCCACGGGTCATAATACCTGAAATGAAGCTACTCACGGCCTCAAACCGCTGAATGACGTGCTAGATCACGAAACAACCGGTCGGGTCATTACAAATAATTTATCTGTCCATATTCTATGACATATTGAGCTCAAGATCTTCATTAATAGTAATAAAAATTGAGCGCTACATTATATTAACAACATCGTCGATGATCATTTTGCATCAGTCCCATCATCACTCAATAAAGACATAACTTATCGAGATCTCATTATTTTCAGGTATGTGAGCCTCTCCCATGAGGTCTTATAAAGTGTTATGTCATGTGCTCTTATAAAGAACTTGCCTCCTTATTATGACCATCTTGAAAATTTGCTCATCTCCTTCTTCAAGGAGCTTTATCTTTGGAACCGATTTGTCTATTACGCTTCATATGTGCCATAACCTCTGTCCATCGTGGACGTTATTCTATTTGGAGCATTAGCAGCTGAAATATAACATTTAGTTGGGTCAATAAATACGTCTGACCATATTTTACAAATGAATTATAACTTGAACTTCAAGTTCACATTTTCTTGTACAAGGATCTAGATGTATTCATGATAGTTCATTCCACATATCACTTTTTCAGCTGCCCATTTTCTCCCTCTAATGTTGGGATCACCAACACATTTTTCCAACCTTCTTTGGGAACCCATATTTTGCATTGTGGTGGCATGATTAAATCATATAGCACATCTATATTTATAGATGGAAATTATTTGGTTCCTGATCCTGCACATATTGTGATAGGGAGAAATTTTCATAACTTGGCTAGATGCGTACACGTGTCGTTGTATATTAAATAATATATCCAAAATTCGTTTTGGGAGTTGTGATCTCATAACCAGTGATTTAGCTTAATTGGAGGCATACAATTTCTGCTAAACCAACTTGGATTTAAACCAGCTTTATCAAGATAAATTATCATAATTTTTATTCTGGAACTGTGCTCTAATAATTTGAGCAAGCAACCTTGCAAAGCCAATCTGCAAGTTGATAACAAACGCACATGTGACCATACAATAGATGCATCTATTAAATCTTATAATAGTAAACGGTCCACATGCCAGGTGATTGGGCCCATACATATATATCACCTTTTATTCGTTTCAGATATCAAGGGATTCAATCATAACCTTAGCTGGTATATCATGAGAATAAGCAGCACAAGAGAATTCTAGAAGAATCTTCTATTGCTTCAATATATGCCAATGTGAATTCTCAATTAATTTTTGCATCATAATTGAACCAGGATGGCCAACCGGTCATGCCTACTAATATTTGTTTTAGTAAACCTCTAGTTTAGTTGTGGCATGTGATTCCATCATCATGCTTATACATGTGTAATACAAATAAAGGAAAAATCGGGTAACCTTTCATCTCTACCAGGTATGATTATAGTAATATGAAGATATTCAATGTTCTTTTCATTTATAGTATCAAATGTCAACCACTTTGGCTAATATATTTGAACTCAAAAAGATTTTATTTTGAGACTTACTATAACATCAATGTCATGCACACTTTTATTCATCCGGTAGTAACAAATTAATTCTTCCAGAGCTTTATTGATTTTTGTACTACATGATCTTTTGTCACATCATCCATATGGTGAATGTCTCCTTCACAGAGAAAATTATATCATAATATTGTCATGATCAAAATTATCATAAGCAAAATTATTTCTTGCTTTAGCTTGCCTTTAATAACCTTTTATAAGGCACGACAAAATATTTACCACATGTACGCAATCAATGACATATTCATGTAACCATACAGTAATATTCATTATCTTTCTTTCTCTCAAAACTCCCAGTAAAGGTGAGTTGTTTATTCAACCATGCATAAGCACATACTTTTGCATAATTTATATCACATATGTGTGTGTATATATATATATATATATATATATATATATATATTTTCTTTTTCACATCCACTTTTAGGAATGAGTCTGCATTTACAATGCTTATCACAAGTCGCATTCTTTCAAAAAATGGACTATAATCGTCTGAATGTGCCTCATATTTATAGACCATATTGATACATATTTCCTTCACCTTTGAAAGATTATTTTGAGAACCCTTATTGTTATCCTTTTTATAATTACCATAATGATGACTATTAATGACTATTATTATCATTGATCTTTGGCACGCCCACATTCATTGGTCAACACTTGTCTTCATTTAGAGTTATTATGCACCGATATTACATTCACTTCAATAATGGAGCAAATCAAGTGGGATAAGGTTCATGCATTTTTCATGAAAAATACATTATTTTCTTTAGTCATCATTATATCATCAATATGATGCATTGGGACTAAAACCCAATGTCTTATCCATATAAAAGATGTTAGGCCATAATGAGTTGGGACTCAGACCCAACTCTTATCATCATGGTGAATCAAGACTCAAACCCGATGTCTTACCCTCATACAATGGCATAATAAGCCAATGTGGAATCACCCTTGAGACTTTTATGATATACTACTTTCTAATAATCAGTTATTTTTACCCGAACTTTAATAAAAGTTCTCATTGATCTTTTCCATGAACAACCACATGATCAAATATAAAGGGAATAAAACTATCTTATTGTGATGACCCAAAAGGTCACCCCGTATATTTCTAGCTAATTCTGTGTTTCGAGATCGTGAAAATCTCCTTCTATCTCACCTGGATTTGCATGCGCAGCCCGGGCGTATAGTCGAGAAGCCTTTATGTGAAAAACTGATAAAAATGATAATTTTGTATTAGAAATTTGAATAAAGTTGACTTCAGTCAACATTGTTAGTAAACGGACCTAGACCCGTGATTTGATGGTCTCGGAAGGTCCGTAGGAAAATATGGGACTTGGACGTATGCCCGGAATCAAATTCCGAGGTGCCAAGTCCGAGAAATGAATTTTTAAAGAAAATTATTTTCTGAAAAATATAAAGGTTTTTGAAAATGAAAATTGAGGTGAAACTTGTGATATCGGGCCCGAATCATGGTTCCGGAGCCCGGTATAGGTTCGATATGACTTATATGTGTTATCTGTGAAATTTGGTAAGAAACAGACTTAGTTTGACGTGATTTGGACCTTAAATGCAAAATTTGATGTTTAAAGATGTTTTGAGAAATTTCATTGATTTTGAGGTTTAATTCGATGTTTATGATGTTATTTTGGTGATCTGATTACACGAATAAGTCCGTAGGATGTTGTAGAGGTTGTGTGCATATATGGTTTTGAGTTCCGAGGGTCTCGGGTGTGATTCAGATAGGCTTCGGGCAAACTTTCCTCATTTTTCCACTGCTGAACCTGTCATCTGGTTTCCTTCTATGCGATCGCATAGATGAAGTTGAGATCGCATAGTGTTGCTTTGGACCCCCCAGTTTTTCCTTCACTGCGACCGCACAGCTACATTCACGATCGCGGAAGCTCACCTTTTCCTTCTTCGCTTTCGTCTCCATTGGCACGCGTTCGAACAGTGATTTTCACTTTTGGGCATCAGATTACTCCCTTCTACGCAATCGTATTCCGTGCTTCACGATCCCGTAGTGTGGCGATTGGGCCAGCAGATAATTCCTCCTATGCGATCGCATATGTACCTTCGCGATCACATAAGTCATTTTGACCAGTGATATTTTTCCACTACGCGATCACAAATAATTTCACGCGATCGCGATGCTTTAAAAATCTGGGCAGACAGATTATATTTCAAAATCGGGGTTTCACCATTTTAAACATATTTGGACTTCTAGAACTCGGTTTTGGGCGATTCTTTGAGGTTTTTTCACACAAATCGAATGAGTAAGTGTTCTTCCACTATAATTAATTATATTTCATGAATTAGTTCTTGTTTGTATCACTTAATTTGTGTTTTGGGTTGAGGGAATTGTGGGTTTTGAAAGAAAATTTCTAAAATGAAAAATCATGATTTGAAGGACCAAATGTTATCGGAATTGGATAAATTTAGTATGGTCAAAATCGTATCGGAATGGGTAATCATATTTTGTAAAATTTGTCGGGTTCCGAGGTGCGGGCCCGAGGGTCAACTTTTGGGTCGATTTTCATAATTTTGTAAAGTTTGAAACTTTATTATTCAGAATCATTCCTTATACGATTTATGTGTATTTTGAAGTTGTTTTTAGTTGATTTGAGCCGAACAGAGGCCTTCCCACTCTAAAAGTCTATTTTTGAGTACCGGGTTGTCGTCTTTGAGGTAAGTATCTTGCCTAACCTTGTGTGGGGGAACTACCCCTTAGGATTGAGTCTTCTATGTCGATTGTAGCCCGCGTACGCAAGGTGACGATTGCGTAATCAGACTTATTTGCAAATATATTGCCCTTTTAGGATTTTTAGGTCCTTATGTTCCCCGTGTATGAATTGAAATTATTATATCTGAATTCCTGATTTCTAGTTTCATCTCTTCCTGCTCAAATTAGAAGTTACTTGCCTAGAATTCCTTGTTTCTTATTTGATCTTATTTGACTTAAATGAAGACTTTGCCTTTCCTACTGTTATACTATATCTTTTTTCATACCCTACCTATGTGACTAAAACTAGTATAATCTCGCCCCATAATTGTCTAACAGTAATTGGAATATCTATACGTTGGTGTTAAGCATGCCGGGAGTCGTACATTGTGATTTAAATGATTTTCCCTTAAGTACTACTTAGGTTTAATTGATGACCGCCCGAGTTGATGATATTACTTTGATGTTGCCTATTTACTAAGTATTTGTTCAAACTGAGTTTATTCAGTGAAGATAATTGTCTAAGTGAGATTGGTTATAGCTAATTCCCTTGCCGGGATGATTTGGTTTTCTTGGTTGTGAACTTGAATATATAGAATCGTTGCTATATTTGCCTTATTTTCCCCTCGTTATGCTGCTTCTCTTTGTGCTTGGAATTCCTTTAAGTGCCTACTTCTTATGAGTGAGTTTTTACCATTTTTGTGATTTAAGTCTTTGTATTGATTTGCTCATCGCACTTTGCATTCGGTCTTGTTTGCTTTTGCGCTTGTTGGGGCAATGTATGTTGTTTCTGTTGCATTCTGGTTGTTTTCCTCAGTGGCTGCATTGCATATTTAAATTGGGACTACGGACCGAAATCCGGGAGCTTTCCCCCTGTACTGCATTACATATTTAAATTGGGACTACAGACCCAGATCCGGGAGCGTTCCCCCTGTACTGCATTGCATATTTAAATTGGGACTACGGACGGAGATCCGGGAGCTTTCCCCCTGTACTGCATCACATATTTAAATTGGGACTACGGACGAGATTCCGGGAGCTTTCCCCCTGTACTGCATTGCATGACAAATTCTGAATTTCGGACTGAGTTCCGATGGTTTTATCATTGAGGAGATTTGGATCGAAAGATATATATATATATGTATGTATATATAGTATAGCTGAAAAGCAATTATCTCCAGGAAAAGTTATGTCTGAAGGACTTCTTTTTCGAAAGTATATTTGAAAAGTATTTGTCTTGCAGAAAAAGGATATTTGAAAGAGCAGTATTTGGGAAAGTATATTTGAACACCACGTATTTTGAAGGGGCTATGTTTTAAAGATCTCTCTTTATAAAAATATATAAATATACATTCAGAGAAAGTATGTTTCAAAGAAGAAATTTCTCCATTCCAAAAGGATTATATCTTTAAAGCTTTCGAAATTAATTCACGATTTAAAGGTTTTCTCTCGAAGGTTTGACCAGCTTTATTGAGTTTACTTGCTAAGGCCTGACGTGAATAAATTGATGCAATGCTGAGTTGCTAGTGTTTTATTGGGTTGTGACTCCTGACATTTGGCTTGCATTCTTACCATTCTCTTAGCGTATTTCTATTATGTTGTCCGTTGATCTTAATTATTGAATTTTCTTCCATATTATTCGATCGTATCGTTAATTATATCGAAAAATCTTTAGATAGATATTATGTTTCGGTCATTTGTACATTTATGTTTTTTTACTTATTGGACCAGTGGTGTCTTGACTAGTCCTCGTCACTACTTCACTGAGGTTAGTCTTGATACTTATTGGGCACCGCTGTGGTGTGCTCATACTATACTTCTGCGCACTTTTGTGTGCAGATCCAGGTAATTATTGTTATTAGCTGCGTGGATCGTTGACGAGGAGACTCATGGTAAACCTGCTGTTGCGTTCGCAGGCTTCGGAGTCACCTTCCTGTTTATGTCAACTGTACTTATTATTTCTATACAATTGTATTTAGATTTAGTTGAAAGATGTCGTAGAGCTTATGACTTGTATTTACCGGGTTTTGGGAAATTGTAAACTCTGTCAAGATTTCTATATCGAGACTGTTATAATTCCTTTATTATTGTTGTTGTTCAGTGGAAATGTTAGGCTTACCTAGTCCCTAAGACTAGGTGTCATCACGGTACCCAACGAAGGAAATTTTGGGTCGTGACAAGTTGGTATCAGAGCTCTAGATTCATAGGTGCTACGAGTCATAAGCGAGTTTAGTAGAGTCTTGTGGATCAGTATGGAGATGTCTATACTTATCTTCGAGAGGCTACGAAACTATTAGGACAATTTCACTTCTTTCATTCCCATCGTGCGAGTTCATTTATCTTGAAGTTTGAAATTATCGTTTCATTCTCTCACCGATGGTGAGGACACGAGCTACGGTTCCTGATGATGTTACCCGAAGAAAATGTCTCAAGGGTCAGAGACAGAGGCCGACAAGGAGCACGTGCTGCAGTTAAGATGCCTACCTGAGCAGCCGTTGAGGAGTCGCTAGTAGTCCTAGTTGGGGGACAGGTACTGGAGGTGCCTGTTGCTACCCCGGACTTCAGAAGACCTGGGTGCAGCTTTTGAGTATAATTGGTACATTGACGCAGGGGGGATTGATTCTAGTGCACCGACTACTCCTCGGATTAGGGTAGGAGTTCAGGCTCCCACCGTCTACACTCCAGAGTAGTGAGATCATATTGGTCAAGTTCCAGTTGTCATGGCAGCACGACATGTGGTTTCAGTTCAGCCCGTGGTTAGAGCAGTAGCATCGGAGGAAGAATACCTTGGACTTGAGAGGTACATAAAGTACCACCCTTCTATTTTTTAGTGGATTGGTGGCAGATGGTGCCCCGGGTTTCCTGGGGGAGTGTCACCATATCCTTCACATTTTGGGTGTTGTGGAGACGAGCGAGATTATTTTTGTCACGTCTCAGGTTCAAAGTAGTGGGTTGATCAGTGGTGGCGGCATATGAGTTGGGGTAACCTGGTGAGTTAGCTTCACTGGCATGGATTCAGTTTTCTGAGATGTTTTGAGGGAGGTTGCACCTCAGATCCTTGGAATGTCGGCGCGTAGAGTTTGAGCAGTTGCGTCAGGACGCCATGTCACTATTGGAGTATGCCGTTAGATTCAGTGAGTTGGCAAGATATACACCTCGTTTGGTTGCTTCATTTAGGAGATGAGTCCGTACAGTCATTGAGAGATTTAGACATGATATTCGGTTCAACGAGACTCGAGAGTTAGAGTAGGATGCCTCGTTTCAGCAAGTAGTGGGGATCGCTTGCCGGTTAAGGAGCATGTGGGACCGGGAGCGAGAGGTTAGACGAGATCAGGAGAGAGAGTTTTGGGAGGCAAGGGGGCCTCATAGATCGGAGTAATCTACTGTTCCTTATTATGGGGGAAAGAAACGACATGGTAGAGGATTTTGGGTCAGCCAGTTCAGTTTGCATTACCAACTTTGCATGGGGGCTTTTCAGGTACTCATGGGTCTCAGAGGATCCGTATTGTATGTTTTCCACAGCCACATCGCCAGAGAGATTATTTTCAGTGTGGAGATGTTAGCCACAGGGTGAGAGATTGTTCTAGGATTCAGGTATGAGTGTTATAGCAGGATATTCAGGTGGATAAAGGGCGCCCAAGGGGGGGAGGTTCGACCCGTTGATGTGTTGCATATAGTAGGCTAGAGGCCGTGGTGCCAAATATTATCACCCAAGTATGTCTTGATGTGCTAAAGTGGGGTATCATTGTGTTTCACTATACCTCTGTCAGTCGGGACGAGTTTCCCTTATTTGTTGCTTATTTATGAGTAAGTTTTATGCTTGGCACTCTATTTTCGTGTTTGCTCCTGTTGGGAGATTTTTTGAGCGGTAGCCGTTTCTATCGTTGTTTTATTCATCATTGATAGTGGTGAGACTAGAAGTGAGTCCTTGTTGTTCATCACGGTGAGCTTTATGTGATTTCTCCTAAGTATTTTGTTTACGAGCTGTGATTTGATACTCTATTGAGATGTGAGTTAAGTGAGCTTTATGATTTTGTTTGCGGAGATGAATTAGCGGGAGATTTCTATTGGTATGATATGTATTCGGCATGTGACATAGAGTTGACGGCGATACCCTCGTGATTCTTTGTGATTTGATATGTTTGGACCGGGCTGAGTACCGCGGTGGAATTTTATCATGATGGAATCCTTGTGATTTGTTCATATGCTTTGCTTCTTCCTTGTTATATTGCTTTTGGTAAGTCAGTATTGATAGAGAGTTATGCATATGGTCTTGTTTGATAGTTCCTTTATATGCTTCTGTTTTCATATTCAACCATTTCGTTCTGTGTTTTCCTTGGTTTAGTTTGCGAAATGTGTGCCCGATGGTGTTAGTTGTGGCTTGGTGATTCGGGTGTTTAATAATGAAGTTTTCTTGTTCATTGCATCATTATCAGTATTATGGGGTTTGGAAACAGAGTTCTTCCATATGTGGGACTAACTGCCAATGTTGAGTTGATTTCGGGCAGTTATTATGATCAAAAGTTCTATTGAGCCTATGTGTGATGCGTTATGTTGTGTGGTCGTGCCTTATGGGCATAGAACTGAGTTGATGCAGCTGTTTGAGGCTAATGCCGGATATGGATTTAGAATCGGGTCTTTTGGAAATGAGTAGAAGGTGAGGAATTGAGGTATGAGGCTTATCGATGGTGATGAGAAGGCTATATTGCAGTTGTGATGGTGGCATCAGGATTATGTAGGTTGGGGTGACGTGGGATCACCCGCGGGTGTGTGTTGGAAGTGCGCAATCAGTGATTGGATGAGTTCAAGTGAATCTTGGCAGGTTCGAGGACGAGCATTTGTTTAAGAGGGGGAGATTGTGATGACCCAAAAGGTCATCCCGTATATTTCTAGCTAATTCTGTGTTCCGAGGTCGTGAAAACCTCCTTCTATCTCACCTCGATTTGCGTGTGCATCCTGGGCGTGTAGCTGGAAAGCCTTTATGTGAAAAACTAAAAAAATGATAATTTTGTATTATAAATTTGAATAAAGTTGACTTCGGTCAATGTTTTTAGTAAACGGACCCGGACCCGTGATTTGATGGTCCCAGAGGGTCCATAGGAAAATATGGGACTTGGGCGTATGCCCGGAATCGAATTCTGAGGTGCCAAGTCCGAGAAATGAATTTATAAAGAAAATTGTTTTCTAAAAAATATAAAGGTTTTTGAAAATGAAAATTGAGGTGAAACCTGTGATATCGGGCCCGTATCATGGTTCCCGAGCCCGGTACAGGTTCGATATGACTTATATATGTTATCTGTGAAATTTGGTAATAAACGAACTTAGTTTTACGTGATTCGGACCTTAAATGCAAAAAATGATGTTTAAAGAAGTTTTGAGAAATTTCATTGATTTTGAGGTTTAATTCGATGTTTATGATGTTATTTTGGTGATTTGATTACACGAATACGTTCGTAGGATGTTGTAGAGGTTGTGTGCATATATGGTTTTGAGTCCCGGAAGTCTCAGGTGTGATTCGGATAGGCTTCGGGCAAACTTTCCTCATTTTTCCACTGCTGAATCTGTCATCTGGTTTCCTTCTATGCGATCTCATAGATGAGTCGCGGTCGCATAGTGTTGCTTTGGACCCCCCAGTTTTTCCTTCACTGCGATCGCACAACTACATTCGCGATCACGTAAGCCCACCTTTTCCTTCTTGGCGTTCACCTCCATTGGCACGCGTTCGCACAGTGATTACCACTTTTGAGCATCAGATTACTCCCTTCCACGCGATCGCATTCCGTGCTTCGCGATCGCGTAGTGTGACGATTGGGCCAGCAGATAATTCCTCCTATGCGATTGCATATGTAACTTCGCGACCGCATAAGTCATTTTGACCAGTGATATTTTTCTTTTACGAGATCGCAAATAATTTCACGCGATCGCGATGCTTTAAAAATCTGGGCAGACATATTATATTTCAAAACCGGAGTTTCACCATTTTAAACATATTTGGACTTCTAGAACTCGGTTTTGGGTGATTCTTTGAGGGTTTTTCACACAAATCGAATGGGTAAGTGTTCTTCCACTATAATTAATTATATTTCATGAATTAGTTCTTGTTTTTATCACTTAATTTGTGTTTTGGGTTGAGGGAATTGTGGGCTTTGAAAGAAAATTTCTAAAATGAAAAATCATGATTTGAATGACCAAATTTTATCGGAATTGGATAAATTTAGTATGAGTAAACTCGTACCGGAATGGGTAATCAGATTTTATAAAATTTTTCAGGTTCCGAGGTGCGGGCTTGGGGGTCCATTTTTGGGTCGATTTTCATTATTTTGTAAAATTTGAAACTTTATTATTCAGAATTATTCCTTATACGATATATGTGTATTTTGAAGTTGTTTTTAGTTGATTTTAACCGTCTGGAGGCCTTCCCACCCGAGAAGTTTATTACCAATTATCGTCTTTGAGGTACGTATCTTGCCTAACTTTGTGTGGGGGAACTACCCCTCAGGATTGAGTCTTCTACGTTGATTGTAGCTCGCGTACGCGAGGTGGCGAGTGCGTATTCAGACTTATTTGCAAATATATTGCCCTTTTAGAATTTTTAGGTCCTTATGTTCCTCGTGTATGAATTGAAATTGTTATATCTGAATTCCTGATTTCTAGTTTCGTCTCTTCCTGCTCAAATTAGAAGTTACTTGCCTAGAATTCCTTGTTTCTTATTTGATCTTATTTGACTTAAATGAAGACTTTGACTTTCCTACCGTTATACTATATCTTTTTTCATACCCTACCTATGTGACTAAAACTAGTATAATCTCGTCCCATAATTGTCTAACAGTAATTGGAATATCTATACGTTGGTGTCAAGCATGCCGGGAGTCGTACATTGTGATTTAAATGATTTTCCCTTAAGTACTACTTAGGTTTAATTGATGACCACCCAAGTTGATGATATTGCTTTGATGTTGCCTATTTACTGAGTCTTTGTTCAAACTGAGTTTATTCAGTGAAGATAATTGTCTAAGTGAGATTCGTTATAGCTAATTCCCTTGCCGGGATGATTTGGTTTTCTTGGTTGTGAACTTGAATATATAGAATCGTTGCTATATTTGCCTTGTTTTCTCCTCGTTATGCTGCTTCTCTTTGTGCTTGGAATTCCTTTCAGTGCCTACTCTTATGAGTGAGTTTTTACCATTTTTGTGATTTAAGTCTTTGTATTGATTTGCTCATCGCACTTTGCATTCGGTCTTGTTTGCTTTTGCGCCTGTTGTGGCAATGTATGTTGTTTCAGTCGCGTTCTGGTTGTTTTCCTCTGTGTCTGCATTGCATATTTAAATTGGGAATATGGACCGAGATCTGGGAGCTTTCCCCTTGTATTACATTGCATATTTAAATTGGGACTACAGACCGAGATCCGAGAGCTTTCCCCCTGTACTGCATTGCATATTTAAAGTGAGACTACAGACCGAGATCCGAGAGCTTTTCCCCTGTACTGCATTGCATATTTAAATTGGGACTACAGACGGAGATCCGGGAGCTTTCCTCCTGTACTGCATTGTATATTTAAATTGGGACTACGAACGCAGATCCGGGAGCTTTCCCCCTGTATTTCATCACATATTTAAATTGGGACTACATACGAGATTTCGGGAGCTTTCCCCCTGTACTGCATTGCATGAAGAATTCTGAGTTGTGGACTGCGTTCCGGTGGTTTTATCATTGAGGAGATTTGGATTGAATATATATATATATATATATATATATATATA